>JBAIZL010000070.1:1740000-1777500 GCA_036971475.1 Prosapia bicincta | reverse complement strand
ATCAAAGGCCATCGCTAAGAAATTTCAGGCGTTACTGTCGCTTAGACACTGATATAAGTAAATTTGTTCAAAACGTTATGTATATGATCTGGTTAATACGACAAATGAAGTCTGCATTTGGCCTTATGGAATCTACAGTATTGTAATATAAATGTAATATAATGTATAAAATATTAAAATGCCTGTAGAACGTCTTTTGCTTCCTCTACTCCCCCCCCCCCTATGCTCACCCTTTGAGGCTACGCGCCAGCTTATGTATGATCAGCTATACTTGTACACATACACTAAACAAATCAATACATTTTATTCTAAGCAAACAGAAACGTACTGATGCCATCCTATACCATGTAACATCGGGGCTCTAAATCATTGATGTAAACATCCTGGAGAATCATTTTAGACCGCCCTTATCAAAGTTTTACTCTTGTTCCTATTGGGTTCCGGTTCCGTAATAAACGTATTTTCCATATCCATTGATATGTTATACACTACCGTAACTGCATAAAATTACCTAAAATTTTGTTTACTTGTAGTTAATTTCTTCTCGATAAAATTTCCAATATTAATCGAGAAAGTCGTTGTGTCAAAATGAACGGGTTTCAAAGCGTTTTATCCGTGATAACTTAGGTATGTTTTGAAGCTAAGTTTTAGGGTGTGAAAACAAATCGTAATAAGCGGGAAATCGTCTTAAACGATTTTACTGTATTTACACAGGTGACGTTTCAATAAAGGCTAATTTACCGTCATCATCCCTTATTCATCTATTAAAAATATCGCCGTCACATAACCTTAGTATATCTATGAGAACAGCACATATAAGCTTTCATTAACTCACAAAACCTTTGTCCTTGTGTACTAGTATGAGATCTGAGAACTTGTAAGAACTCACATTCAAGCGAGTTTATTGCTAGTACACATGGACAAAGCCGCTGTGAGTTAATGAAAGCGTAAATGCGCTGTTTTCATAAATATACAAGGCTATGCCACAGCTTTAATAGAGTGCAGAAGGAATAAGGCATGATTACGTTAACGCAGCCGTTGAATCGTTCAATGTTTGAATAAATAGTGGTACCTGAGTCGCAAATCAACCGCATTTATTTAAACAAATATTACTTTTACTTTGACACAAGCTGTACAGGGTAAAGTAGGTGAGTACAGTAAGCAGCCAAAGTAGTCGCTACCATATAAGGGAGATTAAAACTCGATACTTTTTTTGGTAGTTTGATTTTTGTTCTTATATTTCAGCCAATATGAAATAGAACAAAACAGTAAATTCGGTTCTTAGTTGAAGGCAGACGCACTCCCCAAGAACTGCTAAGTAGTATACTTTACCGCTCATATTTCTTAATCCTTCAACGGTCAAAACTTCCTGGCCCAGCAGACCGAGCTAATGACCTTGGAACCACGTATCAGAATTTGTTTAGTTATAATACTAAAATCTGTTGTATCTGGTAGCAACACAAGGCATGACATCAACACATACTGAGGTAAAGCAGTTATTAGTATTCCGACTAGATTAATTAGTTATAAAATAATTGACTACTTCAATAAGTCCAGTTGTGTTTACGCACCTGAAAATTCATGTCGTAAATTATTTTATTTTTTAAAACTATGCTTAGGAATTATTATTTCATTTTAACATCTCTACAGCTTACTAAAATTGCCCATATATTTAATAGAAAATCTGAGTCTAAGTTTGTGCCTTTAGTACTACTATGAGTCGTCTAACTTTTTAAGTTTGAGACTCAATTTTCATAGCATATGGGTAAAATTTACAACTTAAAATTCTATAACTTCAGACCGAAGTGTTAGAGCTATAGTTATTATTATAATTTATTTTCCAAATATTCTCTATTGTAACAGGTGTAAGACAGAACTGTATTTAAAAATCCTTTATTTTTCATTCTCGTCAGTTTTTGATCTAAACTTTCAGAGAAGGTTATACAGACCATGTACTGTGAAGGCGACCTGTTAAGAATAAATATGTAACCTCTCTGTAAACATACTATGAATCAAAATAATAAATCTAAATCTAATTCATTTAATAAATAGGCGATTGTCAAACCGACTGTTTGTAGGTAAAAGCCGGTTAAATATATGCAGTTGTTATTTTTGTCAACCAGGTTTGTAAAACAATGAATTAATTGCATTCATAAATCTATATATACATGAGAGAGTAACAGGAAACCATGTACTAATTGCTTTACCTGTCAGCGAACAGCTAACCTGACAGCTTCAGGTAATAGTTTTGTATTAATTATTTGTAAAATATACAGAATTAGTTATTTATCCTCATTTCTATACGAACAGAAAAAGGTAATTTTTTTTCAAAGCGAAGATAATGAATACTTGTTTAAGGGATAGCTTTAGAAATCAATTGTATCTGGTGTTTAAACAAGAAAATGTAAGCATTAAAAGGATTAAAGGAGAACAAATATTTTTTGTAACTATTAAAATTATTTATTACAAATAAAATTGTTTTCCAAGGGTTTCCAGTGAAAATAAATAAACAATTTGAAATTAACCTTTGTACAAGACCCAATTAGCAAGGTGTTATAGCAGTTATAACTCCTTCATAAATTCCTTAATCAGAAGTTCCGTCTTCTTCCCATTGCATTGTTTCTTTTCCTCTCAAAATGATCCAATCAGCCGTATATTTCGCATCGCATTGTGTTCCAAGGGAATTAATGTTTTCATTTTAATTTAAATTATGTTCTTTACTTTACTCATTTTCCTCATTAGCTTAACATAAGTGGTTTCTCCGCTCTTGATATCTTTAGCATTCTGAGATATATCTGACGTTCAATGGCCTCGATCTTCTTCTTGTAACAGACATTCACGGTACTGACAAAATATACCTTATGTAAATAAGGTACTGACAAAATATACCTTATGTAAATAAGGTACTGACAAAATAACTTATGAAACGAGCATTTAGAAAGTTGCAAATTATTACCAGTTAAATTTATTAAAAATTTTTCTTGAAAATAAGGTCATAGTTCCGTCACTTATAAGATAAAAAAAGTAGTTCACCTAAGGTCTTATAATCTAGTTTAGTTGAATATAATCCAATAAGAAGAGCTTGTATCGATTCCTATTGCAGTTTCTGTTTGTTTTCAAAAAAGACATTTTAATCAACGCAAAGTTTCAATGTCCACACACTTCTTCTACAGTCTGCTTTCGGCTTTTAAATACTTCATATTTTGTGTGAATAAGTGTGTTCAATTGGGTATTTTTTTCTGATCGTTAGTGGAATTTAATTCGAATCGAAAGATTTCTTGATTTTTTTCTCATTACTCGTTACTGTTGAATAATATTTAGAGTGTGATTTAATTGCGTCGTCTCTATTTTGATTATATGCAACATTATTGACTAAGAATTTATTAAAAAATCAAGGAATTGAACAACGTAATACCCAAAATAATGTTTTAAGAGAATCACACTTTTTCTTAGCTATGTTGCAAATAACATATATTTTATTTTAAAAAAATCGATTTAACAAATTTACAAAGATACAGTTTACAAATTTACATTGACCTTATACAATATTATACTAGTGCTAACTTTGTAGTTTGCTTTTGTCTAGGACAATATTGATGATCATTGCTATTAAAACTCACTGCACGGGCGTGACCTCGTTTTATTCATCAGTTCGAAAATTAGGCAATGCGGATTGAGTTCAAACGATAATAAAAATACAAAGCACACAATGTATAATCTACTCATCTCAAATGGTGAGGCTTCGTAATTATGTAAACACAGGGTTATTAGAAGAGGCAATTCTAAATGTTTAATATGAAATTACCATAATTATATTTTTGTTCCATTAAAAACGGAAAATTAAATTTTGTAATTATATTTGTGCTTGTTCATAAAAACTAATTAAAATACCACATTAATTATTTCATGTTTTAAGGTCTTTACCCACTAGAACGTATCATACTTGGACCGACACAGGCAAAAATATTCTTTGCATTATTTGTATTGGACACCGCCCGTTAGACCGTTCCGACACCGGCATACACGTAGCGTCCCATACCAGGTCAGTTCAACGTTTGTTGGCCAGCATATTTTGTCGGTGACGGACCGCTTCATGCACGGTAGGTGACACTGTCCAACCACGTTGCAACCGCGGATGCTCCGCGTTGTTATTTGGTTCAGACACAAAATTTAGCTGCTCTTTGGTTGGTATAGAAAAAAACACATGCGCTAATTAGGAAAAAATATTTTTCAATCAATTTCTCAGTAAATTTTCTCAACAATTCATTAAACTTGAATGACTTCATACGAAAATACTGGTCCAATATTCTCGGTTTACCTTTTTCTTAGACATTTGTGAATCCAATAACTTCTCTGAGTTCTGTTTTCATTTTCCCCTTCCTCCTTCAAAATATTAGCAAACATTTCCAATTCTGTTAATGACAATAGCTTAATAGCCATATTTTATGTTTTCACATAAAACAACTAACTTAAGTTAGTTCACAATTCTTAACAGCAAAATAAAATATAAATGATATTTCAATTTTTGAAGATAAATAACATTAAAACAATAGAAACTGAATTACTAAAGTGGTCTCCTGACGCAAGAAATGCACAGTACAGATGCAAGACTCAACGGTTACAGATCGGGCACTATACGCGTTGCATTCGGGTATAGAACGCTCTTGATCCAATGCAGTGGGCATAGTAGTGACTGAAACGTTTTTTCTCGTGTATGACACGGTCCTATGACGGTCATGGAAATAACTTAAGGTTGATTTTTGCTAAAATATCTAATAAAAACTTTTAATTATTGTTTTAAATGTTTTAAGACAACACATTGACTACTACGCAAAACAGAGTATTCTAAACGGTTGATTGTTTATGATAACTTAAAGGTATCAACACTTGTTTCCACGTAGTAATGTTACAAAACGTTTTGTTCAATTTGGTACAGAGAATTGATAAATGTAGGATATGTCGTTCTACGTAATTTCATAATCACTATTCCTAAAATAGACTCGAGAGAGTAGAACTAAATAAAAACCGAATTTAAATTTGTTCGTTCTTATTACAAGAAATAGTTATCTGCTGCATTAAAGTATACAAATTCTAAAATTCTCCGTTTACGTTCTACTCGCCTGCGCTTATGTAATAAAAAAAATGGATCAAGGCATTAAATCTCATGTTCTAGCGATATTAGTTCTGCTTACGCAAAATTAGAAAACTGCCATTTAATTTTGCTAAACCATATTTTACTACGCATCTACGTTAGGAAATGGATGTTTCATAAAGTTCCTAACTTAAATAAGTTCGACTTCGGGTTGCGCCAGACATCCAGTCGTATTTAGGCTTATATAGAATGATTAAGTCTTTTTCGTAAGGCCAGTCTTGGGGACTTATTAACGAACACCAAGATACTAAACAATAAGTAAAACGTTAGTATTGCTTGGACTACAGTTTTACTATTTTATTTGTAATAAACATATATAGAAAACTGAGAAAATAGCTAATTTCTGAAATATTTGTGTCACAAAATCTTTCATCAAATAGGTCTATCATTACCATATGCTCATCTGTGGTGTGTCTATGTAGCCTTTACATGCCGTTTAGTGCACAGGTTACTTATGCTACCTGGATTCCAGGTCGTTAGTAAAATGACAAATAAATGTTAAATGTAACCCTAGATAGGAAACACTATAAATTGGAATTCTAGATTTAACAACCAATTAACTAAAGAAATGCTTTAAATAATATCTAGTGTAATGAATAATGTAATATGGCTAGAATCTCCCAATTTATATAAGAATGATTTTACTAAGAATTTACAATAACTATATCTTTTACTGTCATAAGTTTTGTGAATTGGTTTAAGATTGTTTATGAAAATGTTAAAGAGACTAAAATAACTAGGAAATGTTGAGAAATTAAATATTCTGTAATAGTAATTTTAAAAAATCATACACACACACACAGACTCGCACACACACACACACACACACACACACACACACATACACACACACACGCACGCACGCACGCACACGCACACACACACACACACACACACACACAAACACACACGCACATACCTTATAAAATATACTGGTAAATAAGGAATTATTTCAGAGAAATAGATTTATCTCATCTACTGTATTGCTACAATAGCTCAAAATCATCCAAAGAACATTCTCTGAATACGGCACACTTAAGGTACCCGCTTTTCTACGAGTATAAGGCTCTATAGGGTGCAGCTTCCAAAGCGTTCTTTAAAGCTCCTGAGGGCATTGAGTCCTTTGCGAAACCATTTCAACTTCGGGTAGAGAAATAAAACTGCTGAAGGAAAGATAGGATCGAGAGGGAGTTCGGAAAGTCACGATAGTTATAGATGTAACTGGATGTAATATAGTAATGCGATCCACATTCCCTGCGATGGCTGGAATCAATAGGTTAACCCCCTCTTCAGTTTCTTGAGCAAATCTAGCTAAAAATCAACATTCACTTATATATCCTCGAGTAGAAGTTCGCAAATTACAACTGTTTTAATGCCTTCTAGGTTTTTTTTAATAGATTTTGCGCCTGGAAAAAAAATTTAATGCCTTCTCCCCCCCCCCCACCGTCTTAGTATTCACCTTCACTCCCTGTCAGCTTCCTTTGTTTGTCAGTTAAAAACCTCATTTTTGGACATGATTTTATCCTTGAACACTTAGACATTATTTTCCAATGTCTCCTGATATCTTCAGTCCAATACAGGATTGTTTTATCATACTGCTGTTGAATAGTTCATTGCAATATTCACTTCCAATGAATCCCTCGAAAAGTGTCACTAAAAACACCATCTAGAATGGAAGAAAGCTCAGATGCGTTATTGAAGGTCAGATCTATCATGATCGGAGCTACGTGGTGTGAACAATTTGCAACGTACAGTGTGTCAGGAAAAACTTGTTAATGGTAACTTTTTGTAAAATCCCCATATTCTTAGAAATTCTATATTTTTTAGAAATGAGCATGAAGATGAAACAATTTAAAGTGAAAATTATTTATTTAGTTTTTCTATATAAAAAGGTAAAAACGATGATGAATGTATAAATTATTGCAAAATAATACGCTTCAGTTACTTATTCGATTAAAATGAGTAGTCTGAAGCTGTTCTGGAAACAAATTATTTCATGCAATGAACGAGATCATTTCTTATTATGACTACCGTTTTGCTAGAATACGTCCAATGAGTTTACTACAATGAAACCAAACTACCTAATAAACTTTACGTTTGAATAAAGAATTCTAAGTTAATTCAAACGTGAAAATAATATTTCCTTTATGTCTACGCAAGGTTTAATGTAATTGAATTTTAAATACGCATAAGGTTCAATGAATTCGACAGTTTTTTGTTTGCATATTGTTGAAATAAAAAACAAACAAAAAATGTCAACAATTATCTACTAATTGTTCCATAAAATTTAATTGGTCTGTCAATTACTGATAGAGAGAAGATATTTGTTTCAGATTCAACTTGATTAACCCAGTTGCTTGGAAGGACTGAGGAGGGAAAATGAAAATTCTTACGTTCTTGCTGTTATCATTTGTAACAGTGTCATCCTTAGCCTTAGTCTACGCAGGTGTAATAAAAATAGACAGATCAAAAATGCCAAGGGATTTGACTCAATTTATGAGTCTTGTAAAGGAATTGTGAGTAAAAATATAATTTTCGATGATATTAGTATCATTTACATAATATTTAACATTATAAATTAATAATATTTCAGTGCAATAGTAATGATTGGATCCAATGATTTGATAATAATATTACCAATAGTAATGGGTAAGGTAATTGAATTATAATTGGTTGTAATAATTTATAATGTATAATTTATGGAATATTTGAAGTTAGTTTTATTTGTATACTAATGCAGTAATATGCAAACAGATTCTTAGAATTTATAACTTCACAAATCGTATTATTTAGCATGAAAAAGTAATAGAAGAGATTTTCACACAAAAAGATATTTTCAATTCTATTTTTATATAGATTTTTTGTATAAATGTTAGAATCAAACGCCACTTTGCTATTTCATGTTGACTCTAATAGTAAGATTACAGGGCACTAAACAATCGATTACATGGATTCATTTTTGGTTCCAAATCATGGGTAGTTATAGGCTGTGAGTGAATTATGTACGTAGGTGAAGAAATAGTACACGAGACATCTTTGTAATATTTGTCTCCTTTAATGTTAAAATCTAACGCCATCTTCGTAATGCTAGCACTCATCATTCTAAACTATTTCAAAGATTGGCTTTTTCTTATGACAACCGCTGTAAGGCTTGTTTCACTGATACCGCCAAGTATTAGGTACATAGTTTTCCCTCCGTTACCAGAAACAACATAAAGTCTAATGTACACTCTACAATGCCCTAGACACATATTTAACCTAATACAGATATTTTCTAACTAAAGTTGCTTGATGTTATCATCTTGAATCCAAGGATTAAACTATAATTAAAAATTACTTAAATATGTGAATACATAGGACTTACTAACTTACGCGTTTCGAAACAATCGTTCCTTTTACGAAGCAAAGCCTCTACTGGCGGCTTACAAAGAGGTAGGCATGTGTAATTTAAACATACTCCACACATTAAACAAAGTAAAACACTAACAACTTTAGACAACTACGTCGTATACAAACATTACACAACATATAAAAAAAAACATATTAAGCGATCACACATTTTGAGAACCACTCCCTATTCCATTACATAGCGCACAACCAAAATAACACCCCCTTCCACAGTCATAAATCCATCCCGACACCCTTTGTACCTAACACGTAAGCCGCCAGTAGAGGCTTTGATTCGTAAAAGGAACGATTGTTTCGAAATGCTTCAGCAAATAAGCCCTATTCACTTAGTTAAGTAATTTTTAAATATAATATTCTAACTGTTGCTTTGTAAAGCTAACAAAAGATATTAGGCAACTTACAACGCTGTATACCTGAGAATACATAACAGCATACAATATTTAGTCCTTTATTTTTATATAAACTTTGTGTTTGGCTGCATGACATTGTAGCTCATTTTGTAGGAAGCTCACAGAAAATGTTCGGGTCTAACAGACACAAGAATGGTGAACCCGAATGTTTAGCAATGAACATAATGAACGTTTTAAAGTTAAAAACGTAATTTGTACTTTACATAAAGGTAAAGAAGTAGTTAAATATCTAAACCTTTGTCAAAAAAATTAGACTCATCAGAAGACCACGGTATCTAGAAGTAATATTACATCATGATAAAGATTGGAGCATCATTAAATCTTGTTTACAATATAATTTTTATTTATGTACTAGGGAGAAGGATGTACTATGTTTGTCAGGATTACTAATATGTTGTCACGACGACATAGCTATGGTGTCCTAAAAACGTTTTAGATTTATTACAATTAACGAATGAAGACTTTCTTATAAGCACTATGTATTAAATGCCATATTCTAGAATTTATAAGTACACAAGAATTCATAGTAAACCCTTTTAAGTATATTTTGTTGATTTTTATATATTTTATAATTATCATTCCATTTTAATTTATTGTTTTTCTGTTTTAGCGTGGAAAAGATTTTGCAGTTTAAATTTCCAACAAAGTACTGATTCTACACCATCCTTCATCGGGGACGAATCTCTACTTAGCTCAAGTTCGATCAATACGTTATGTACAATATTATATTTATACTATGCAAATGTTGCGCTACAATTACAATTTCCAAATATTGCCAAAGTGATTTATATTGTGTTTAAATAAAAAATATTGTGACTAAATATTTGGCTTCCTTATATAGGATATTTAGGAAGTTGATATCCTTCCTTTAGATATTTTCTAAAGTTGTATTCCCAACTTAAAAATTGTATATTTCTGAAATTTACAAAAAAATGAATTTTACAATAGAAAAATATCAAAATTAGGTTCGTTCCTATTTCATTTTTACATTTTCACAAAATACGAGTAATACAACAAAACTTTAGGGCAATCAATGCTGTAGTTGTACATGTTGTTTATTATATATATATATATATATATATATATATATATATATATATATATATATATATCACTTTCACTATCTGTACTTAAACTAGATTCTTACTTGGTATTTATGCGAAATAACTTTCAATGATTGATAGTGTCTCCATTATCGAACATCACTGACCGGGAGTTGTAGTAGACTGCAAGCTGTGATGGATTCCCGTTGTCACAAGGTGTGATGTACCGTTATTGTTCTATTTTTGGATTCTCTGCACTGTGGGATTCTTTTAAGTTTGTCTTGAGGTTAAATTTATCTATTAGGTTGAATAATTTACCGTTTTTTGATTTTATTTGTATTTGTTCCTTTATGATATTATTTTTATGTTCACAAATTTGTAGTTGTTCCCAGATTGTCATTTTGAGTCATTTTTGTAGTTTTTTTAATTAGCTGTATGTTTTTTATTGTGGGGAATGTGTGTTTATTTTTGATAGCATGTGTGGCTAAGTTTGAGTTGTAAGTTTGAGGTTTGATGTTTGCATTGAGGTGTTCTTGATATCTCTCTTTTATCTTCATTTTTGTTTGGCCTATGCATATTTACAGTTTGGGCATTCGATTTATATACAACATTAAAACTACTTTTTCTAAATAAAAAAACAAACATCCAAAAACATTGATCAAATAATGTTTCACGCATAACTGTAACAAGCTGACTAATACAATGGGTCTGTTTTTATCAGACAAGGAATTTAAGGCAAAATGATTAAACAATTACGCAATACCAGAACTATGCTCTTTCTGCAATCAGCAGACATTGACCATTTTGATACAACACTATAAAAGTATTTTAAATATTCATTTACTTGTTTAAAGAGAGTTTCTTCGAATCATCTGGCTCAGTTTATTCACATTTAATATTGTGATCTTGAGTGGTGTACATGCTTAATAAAAAAAAGTTATATTTTAATATTGTTTAGGTGTTTTGAAATGTTTTTTTTTAATGTTTAGGTGTTTTTTTTTAAATATAAAACCTAGACAAGAAGAAAGAAAATAAATGAAAGATGCAGGAAATATATGTATATGTACTTAGAGCCTCCAGTGATATTATATTATTTATTACACATTTTCCCCACAAACACACACTTTAGTAAATATAAATGAGGTTTTTTAATGTTTTATCACTGATTCTAGGTGAGGCACAGCAGCTTCCCTCCATTTCATGCCTGACAATACCTTATTTCTTTTGAAAGGTTACTTGTGTTGCTAATCCATTTTACGTATGTTTTGCTTTTACTGTAACTAATATTTTCCTAATACGTTTAGAAAAGTAACAATGTACATTTAACTCCTACGAAAAGGAGTATCATTATGGCAGTAATACAGCATACTAGTAAAGTTAAACTAAAGTTAGCAGCTAAGTGCAAAGTTTTTCTAGATTAGTTAATAAGATAATTCTTATTCGACAAAATCTTGTATAGGTGCAATTTCACCTCAACTAGAAAGGTACTATGGAAGAAAATATAAAACTACCTTAAAACTTATGCAGTTTTAGGTAGCAAATGTAAAAATAATTCTTCGAAATTATTTTTAAACTTACAAAAATACGTACTTGACAACAACTAGTTTAAATATTAACGGTTTTACTACCGCTGAAGGTATCTGGAGTAATCTATTGTCTCAAAACACGAAGGGCCATACAAAAACAAAATCTATTAAATGCTTTGAAAAGGAAAAGAAACTTTTGGTTACAGAAATAGAAATATTGATGCTTGAGACTTTCCTCTGACGGGAGTCATTTCCTAGTTCAAGCTGTAACCGTAATACATGATGCGAAGGTAGGATGACAAACAGGTGCCACCAAAAACATCAAACAAGTTGAAAACCCAAGATGAACTGTTTTTGGCCTGCTTCTTCTACTTTGAAACTACAACTTTAGTATTCTTGGACTGTTACTGTTGGAAAATAAACGCCTAGCAGATATTAAAAGACTGGGAACATCATGTTGTCCCTCTACAATTCACAGGACGTGGCCCCTTACCACTTATCACTTACCACTTATCGTATGAATCTTGCGAACGTACGTGTTGTGTAAGTGTTAGAGAGCGGAGGACTGGTATAGGCGATGAAGAAATAATAGAACTTACAGAATGTTATAACTAATAAGGTAGGCATACGACGCGATAGCAATTACAAATTCTAAAACATTAACTTTCTATACTTGTTAAATTTTAATCGTTATGTTTTTAAAATATTTTACAAAAAATGAATAAGGAAAACGTGGAAAATATTTATACATAATATCTACACACTGTACTTTGTTCAAAAACAAGTAATAGTTGACCAAGAGTGCACAACTAAAGTTTTTTTCGTTATTAATACTTATTTAAGAAATAAGTCATTTCAATTTCGCGAATTGTAATTAAAACCTAACCAAATGAGGATAGGTTGTGGAAAGATTGTGGATAGGTTTATCAAGCATTGGTTGAAAGGTTACTATGCTATACTATATTACTATTAATTTAATTAAAATACAGCTGTAAAGTATCCTGTAAAGACAAGAAAAAGAATAATCTAAAATAAACGATTGCTAATGTTAAATACAAAACCTCAATTTGTGAAAATATTACTTTGAGGTTAATTATAAGGTTAGGAAACCGTTTAGGTTGATCATGAAAAGAAAATAGACTAAACATTTAAAAAATTCAATTGGTAGATCTAAATTTTTATACAATTTGTACATAGGTATGTGCAAGTATGTATTGAAATTGAATGTGAATGTATTGATGTTCTGTAACATAAGTAAAACAAAATTTTAAAATTCAGAAAATACTTTTAAGTTTACCTATTGTTTTCCGTGACGCTTCACCTTTTATTATTATAAAATGATTTCTTTAAAAAAATACATAATATGTTATTAAACCTATATGTTTAATACTTATAAGTTTACCTTATAAGTAAATACTTATAAGAAAATATTTATAAGTAAATACTTATAAGAAAATACTTTTAAGTTTAACTATTGTTTTCCGTGACGCTTCACCTTTTATTATTTTAAAATTATTTCTTTAAAAAAATACCTATTATGTTATTAAACCTATATGTTTAATACTTTTTCAATTTTTAAATTAAAATTAATCAATAAACGATTAATTTGTGAGTTTATTGTATGTTTTTTTTATTTGCTTGGACATAACCTCACAAGCTAAGCTCAAAGAATAGTTGTGTAGTATGTAAATAGTTTTCACTTAGTCACTCGAATAATTACTGCAAAATAACGTTTTGGAGATAGTATTGGAGAATAAAATCCATGAGTTCAAATACAGTTCCTAAGAAATATATAAATGTATGAAGTTCACCTTGGAACATTACATTTCAAATACAATATGTCATGGCTCTAACGTCTGAACATATAAATGCATTTCATACAGCAATGGGAAAATACATAATGGATAGAGGATTTTGGAGTTGGGGTTATATCACTATGACATGATAAATCCTCAAGTCCCACTAAACCAGATAATGAGAGATGGAAAATAACAGTTTATCTAGTATTTATTTGATTAAAATTAATAACATACTTGAAGGCTTATGCTCCAAACAGTCACTCAGTCGCATGATATTTCCTTTGTGATGAGGACCGTCACTTGATTATTGGAAGTGTTTTTGTTACTTTCGATGTTCATGTTCGACCTGAAGATGGCATCGTAGCAAGGAAGGAAACTAAGTTCTCCTCATTGGTCGGGGAAGCTGTGACGTTTCCTCAAGTTATCTTTTAAAGATCTTTTGTATTACTATCCAATTATTCAATTGCTTCTAATTTTAAATTCTTTTACAAGAAAAACATTGAGTTTTATATAAAACATTTACAAAGATTTGGTTGACCAATTCAGTGTAGCCATATTTTGGTTACTTCGAGTTCCAGTGAGTTTATCAACTAATACAAACTAATTTTGTTGTAAAGTTGTACAATGTTATTTTATCGATTGCCAATTTTATCAATAGTTATAACTATCGAAGGAAAATCATCAAATGGTCGGTAAATTGTAATTTTTTTAAAACCTAATCTGATCTTGTTTTTCAATTAATTTCTTATAAGTTTCAAGTTTGTTATTTTCAAATTTTTTAAATAATAATCTGAGAGCCTATAGTTAGCTTTTATATTCACTCTTTCTTACTAGTATTCGTTAAACTAGTAAAATCGTGATTATCTACAACTCAATGTATAGGCCTATTACAGTTAAAAATATTAAATGTGTTTTAATTACATATAAATGTTTCTTACAGCTCTCTTTCTTACTAGTATTCGTTAAACTAGTAAAATCGTGATTACCTACAACTCAATGTATAGGCCTATTACAGTTAAAAATATTAAATGTGTTTTAATTACATATAAATGTTTCTTACAGCTCTCTTTCTTACTAGTATTCGTTAAACTAGTAAAATCGTGATTATCTACAACTCAATGTATAGGCCTATTACAGTTAAAAATATTAAATGTGTTTTAATTACATATAAATGTTTCTTACAGCTCTCTTTCTTACTAGTATTCGTTAAACTAGTAAAATCGTGATTACCTACAACTCAATGTATAGGCCTATTACAGTTAAAAATATTAAATGTGTTTTAACGACATATAAATGATTCTTACAGCCCTCTTTCTTACTAGTATTCGTTAAACTAGTAAAATCGTGATTACCTACAACTCAATGTATAGGCCTATTACAGTTAAAAATATTAAATGTGTTTTAACGACATATAAATGTTTCTTACAGCTCTCTTTCTTACTAGTATTCATTAAACTAGTAAAATCGTGATTACCTACAACTCAATGTATAGGCCTATTACAGTTAAAAATATTAAATGTGTTTTAACGACATATAAATGTTTCTTACAGCTCTCTTTCTTACTAGTATTCGTTAAACTAGTAAAATCGTGATTATCTACAACTCAATGTATAGGCCTATTACAGTTAAAAATATTAAATGTGTTTTAACGACATATAAATGTTTCTTACAGCTCTCTTTCTTACTAGTATTCGTTAAACTAGTAAAATCGTGATTATCTACAACTCAATGTATAGGCCTATTACAGTTAAAAATATTAAATGTGTTTTAACGACATATAAATGTTTCTTACAGCTCTCTTTCTTACTAGTATTCGTTAAACTAGTAAAATCGTGGTTATCTACAACTCAATGTATAGGCCTATTACAGTTAAAAATATTAAATGTGTTTTAATTACATATAAATGTTTCTTACAGCTCTCTTTCTTACTAGTATTCGTTAAACTAGTAAAATCGTGATTATCTACAACTCAATGTATAGGCCTATTACAGTTAAAAATATTAAATGTGTTTTAATTACATATAAATGTTTCTTACAGCTCTCTTTCTTACTAGTATTCGTTAAACTAGTAAAATCGTGATTATCTACAACTCAATGTATAGGCCTATTACAGTTAAAAATATTAAATGTGTTTTAACGACATATAAATGTTTCTTACAGCTCTCTTTCTTACTAGTATTCGTTAAACTAATAAAATCGTGGTTATCTACAACTCAATGTATAGGCCTATTACAGTTAAAAATATTAAATGTGTTTTAATTACATATAAATGTTTCTTACAGCTCTCTTTCTTACTAGTATTCGTTAAACTAGTAAAATCGTGATTATCTACAACTCAATGTATAGGCCTATTACAGTTAAAAATATTAAATGTGTTTTAATTACATATAAATGTTTCTTACAGCTCTCTTTCTTACTAGTATTCGTTAAACTAGTAAAATCGTGATTATCTACAACTCAATGTATAGGCCTATTACAGTTAAAAATATTAAATGTGTTTTAACGACATATAAATGATTCTTACAGCCCTCTTTCTTACTAGTATTCGTTAAACTAGTAAAATCGTGATTATCTACAACTCAATGTATAGGCCTATTACAGTTAAAAATATTAAATGTGTTTTAATTACATATAAATGTTTCTTACAGCTCTCTTTCTTACTAGTATTCGTTAAACTAGTAAAATCGTGATTATCTACAACTCAATGTATAGGCCTATTACAGTTAAAAATATTAAATGTGTTTTAACGACATATAAATGTTTCTTACAGCTCTCTTTCTTACTAGTATTCGTTAAACTAGTAAAATCGTGATTATCTACAACTCAATGTATAGGCCTATTACAGTTAAAAATATTAAATGTGTTTTAACGACATATAAATGATTCTTACAGCCCTCTTTCTTACTAGTATTCGTTAAACTAGTAAAATCGTGGTTATCTACAACTCAATGTATAGGCCTATTACAGTTAAAAATATTAAATGTGTTTTAACGACATATAAATGATTCTTACAGCCCTCTTTCTTACTAGTATTCGTTAAACTAGTAAAATCGTGATTATCTACAACTCAATGTATAGGCCTATTACAGTTAAAAATATTAAATGTGTTTTAACGACATATAAATGTATCTTACAGCTCTCTTTCTTACTAGTATTCGTTAAACTAGTAAAATCGTGATTACCTACAACTCAATGTATAGGCCTATTACAGTTAAAAATATTAAATGTGTTTTAATTACATATAAATGTTTCTTACAGCTCTCTTTCTTACTAGTATTCGTTAAACTAGTAAAATCGTGATTATCTACAACTCAATGTATAGGCCTATTACAGTTAAAAATATTAAATGTGTTTTAATTACATATAAATGTTTCTTACAGCTCTCTTTCTTACTAGTATTCGTTAAACTAGTAAAATCGTGATTATCTACAACTCAATGTATAGGCCTATTACAGTTAAAAATATTAAATGTGTTTTAATTACATATAAATGTTTCTTACAGCTCTCTTTCTTACTAGTATTCGTTAAACTAGTAAAATCGTGATTATCTACAACTCAATGTATAGGCATATTACAGTTAAAAATATTAAATGTGTTTTAACGACATATAAATGTATCTTACAGCTCTCTTTCAATTTGTGTTTTTATTTTGAATTTTATTGTGTTTAACGCATAGTAATAAATATATGTATATTTAGGATCATTGAAGAATAAAAACCATGGAACTTAGCTGATTTTTCAAAAATAAAATAAAGTTTTTGGAATTCAAAGAACACAAATATTAAGTAGGTTGTTACTACTTAGGGAATGAATTCGTTAATAATCTTTTTTGTTATTTTGTTACAATATAGTTTTCCAATCATGGAAAACTTTCAAATTGTTGTTGTTCCAACACGTTGGTAACTTCCAAAATGTAAAGGCTGATGCCAATATCGTCATCATACACGTTTACTGACACCCGTCTTTACATATATATTTCTATTTCATACGACCTTACTATTATACAGAACTATGGAGTTTCATGTTAAAGGTACTGTGTTAGACTAAAATAAGCTTTATGCCCTAAGTTACACATTAATTAACTAAAAACGTTGCCTGAATCATAGTCAATTTCTTTCGATATAAAATCAAATTTTGTTAAGTATCCCACGCTTCGACCATTCCCAGAATGATTATATTTCTCCATGTTGACGCCTTTCGGAAGATTTTCTATTGCTCCAAACTTTGGATGTACTTCTCATCCACAGTTTGTCACTCAGTGAGAGATTTGGTTCCCCCAAGGTTTGCAGTCTCCACAGCAACCTTGGAAGCGGGTATGAATGTGGAAGTTCAGTATTTGTTATTGATTGCATTTAGGAAAGGATTTCTAATACGACAGAAGAATATTTTTGATTCTGAAATCATTTTAAAATTTTAAACATTATGTTAGATAGATTTTGAGATTGAAATTTTTTGCTTTAATATTTGTAACTGTGCTTTGCTCAAATTATCAGACAACAACAACAAAATCGCAAATAAAACACAGAAGAGTTTATAATCTCAGGATCTCTTTACAAAACATAGTACTATGCTGTACTTATTACAATATAATTAGAAAGTATGTTGTTATATTATAATTACTTATAAAAAATACAAAATGCATTTGGCTAACATAACATAACTGTTGTCAAGTTAGATGACCTACGTTTAGATATATGCTATAGCGTTGCCGCATGGAACAAGGAAGCCGGGTTTCGCTCATGGATGAATCGATTACCTCGTGTATTAAAAACAAGTCCTAATTGGATAACTAATACACCCATACCGCTAGCTGTATTGCAAGGTAGCTAAGCTGTAATCCAGTACAACTCAGGACTATTTCTCTTATCAGGTGGCCTTGTTTTATAGTTTAGTTGGTGTGTTGGAACTTATGAAAATGCCACTTGAGCGTCAACACAAAGTGTTATTATTATTTCTGTGTTTCTGAGGAACAGGTTGAAACTTGTGCTAACTAAGTTATTAATTACATTCCGCAACACAACATTAAATGTTCCTCTTTAGATTGCCTCTAAAGGAACATCACTTGTTAAAGTGCTCGAGTAAATATTTGCAGTAACTTTGGGTTATCGACTACAGATTGCATTAGATTTGCATAAGCATCCAACCCTTCTGCCTCCCTTAACCTTTCCTGTAAGAGAGGCTTTGTTTAAGGAGCCGACATTACGGAAGCATTACAATTATAGTTAGCCAGAATCCTCGAGGGACACTAATTGTTCATGACGACCATTTAAATTCATAAATAATCGCAAAGCATTTTTTCTTAGTGAAATTAAATCATGGAAATTATTAACTTACAAATTATTCCATATTTGTATACGATGACTTCAATTATTCCAGGAATACTATGTTCAACGATGCTTCGTTCCCTTATAAAAACTTCAAGTAGATCATCATTTAATGTCTCCATCTGACACTGTTCAATTACCTATTTAAATATTTCTAAGGTAATATTTCTAAGATGTGAATTTATATTACTAGTAAGAGAAATCGTACTCTATGAAACCAATTGTTAAAATCAGTTTATTAAACTGGAGAATATCGAGTAATGTTACATTATTACAATTGCATTTTTAAAATATTGAAAACAATGCTTTTTGCAATTTTCAATTCCAATAGCCAAAACAGACAACGTATTTTATTTTAAAAAAGTTTTCACTTATTAAAACAATATGTCTAACTTGAAATATTTTGTAAACTCATGTTCCCCTCTTTTTAATAATAATACATTTTTTACATTTACGTAACAAGGTAATTAACAACTAGTTTACGAAACTAATTTTTAAAAGAACATACCCGCCTAAGTTAAAATTGCAATACAATAGTTCACATTAGTTGGTAAATCAAATTAAATCAAATTGAAATCAATGTCGTGTAGCATTACTGAAACTGCAATAAAAGAATCAAAAATAGAATTTTGTGAGCATTTGCAAATGGAAAATAAACGTTAAAGCAAAGACCGTCCAAAGGAACTTAGAGTTGCAAATAAAACAACAACAAAAACACTTTTTCCACAAACATTAAATTGGTAAATTCCTGTGTGAAATAAAAGGTCATCTGCATATTATATCTGATACGACAACTAGCAACTAAGAACTAAATTCGAATTTCTAAGAAAATTACCTATATAGCATTTACTTTGAACAACATTGCCTACAAAGACATTTCCTGTGGCATTCCTTCCAATAAATTTACTTTAATGACTGTATCTCCAAAGACATTACCTCCAACGATTTTACCTGCAATTACTGTACCTGCAACGATATTACCCTCAACTCCTCCACCTCCAGTGGCTATTCCTCCATAGACATCTCCTCCAATGGTTTCATCTCTATTAACACGACATTTAACGAAATTCCTCAATGGCATTACCTCCAATGACTGTACCTCCAAAGACATTACCGCCAACGATTTTACCTGCAATTACTGTACCTGCAACGATATTACCCTCAACTCCTCCACCTCCAGTGGCTATTCGTCCATAGACATCTCCTCCAATGGTTTCATCTCTATTAAGACGACATTTAACGAAATTTCCTCAATGACATTACCTGCAATTACTCTACCTGCAACGATATTACCCTCAACTCCTCCACCTCCAGTTGCTATTCCTCCATAGACAACACATCCAATGGTTTCATCTCTATTAACACGACATTTAACGAAATTTCCTCAATGACATTACCTCCAATGACTGTACCTCCAAAGACATTACCTCCAACGATTTTACCTACATTTACTGTACCTGCAACGATATTACCCTCAACTCCTCCACCTCCAGTGGCTATTCCTCCATAGACATCACATCCAATGGTTTCATCTCTATTAACACGATATTTAACGAAATTTCCTCAATGACATTACCTCCAATGACTGTACCTCCAAAGACATTACCTCCAACGATTCTACCTACATTTACTGTACCTGCAACGATATTACCCTCAACTCCTCCACCTCCAGTTGCTATTCCTCCATAGACAACACATCCAATGGTTTCATCTCTATTAACACGACATTTAACGAAATTTCCTCAATGACATTACCTCCAATGACTGTACCTCCAAAGACATTACCTCCAACGATTCTACCTACATTTACTGTACCTGCAACGATATTACCCTCAACTCCTCCACCTCCAGTTGCTATTCCTCCATAGACAACACATCCAATGGTTTCATCTCTATTAACACGACATTTAACGAAATTTCCTCAATGACATTACCTCCAATGACTGTACCTCCAAAGACATTACCTCCAACGATTCTACCTACATTTACTGTACCTGCAACGATATTACCCTCAACTCCTCCACCTCCAGTGGCTATTCCTCCATAGACATCTCCTCCAATGGTTTCATCTCTATTAACACGACATTTAACGAAATTTCCTTAATGACATTACCTCCAATGACTGTACCTCCAATGACTGTACCTCCAAAGACATTACCTCCAACGATTTTACCTACATTTACTGTACCTGCAACGATATTACCCTCAACTCCTCCACCTCCAGTGGCTATTCCTCCATAGACAACACATCCAATGGTTTCATCTCTATTAACACGACATTTAACGAAATTTCCTCAATGACATTACCTCCAATGACTGTACCTCCAAAGACATTACCTCCAACGATTCTACCTACATTTACTGTACCTGCAACGATATTACCCTCAACTCCTCCACCTCCAGTGGCTATTCCTCCATAGACATCTCCTCCAATGGTTTCATCTCTATTAACACGACATTTAACGAAATTTCCTTAATGACATTACCTCCAATGACTGTACCTCCAAAGACATTACCTCCAACGATTTTACCTACATTTACTGTACCTGCAACGATATTACCCTCAACTCCTCCACCTCCAGTGGCTATTCCTCCATAGACATCTCCTCCAATGGTTTCATCTCTATTAACACGACATTTAACGAAATTTCCTCAATGACATTACCTCCAATGACTGTACCTCTAAAGATATTATTTACAATGCTTTTACCACCAATTACTGTACCTCCAAAGCAATTATTTTCAATAAATACCTCTTTAGACAAATATAATAGCCATTTATATGATAAATTTTAGTTAGAGAGACATAACCCTTTTGACATTTCCCCCTCTCACATTTCATTAGTAAATGCTAATGCTCTTAAAACCATTAAATAAAAACATCATACAAAATCTGTTACTGGTCCTCATTCTAAGTATTTTCCCTTTATCCTGTAAAGCATCAAAAGTCTTTAATATGTGCATGTAAGCTGTGAAATATAAGTCAAACTTGACCTTGATTTTGTAATTTAGAATTTCTATTGTGACTAAAACTATTTTTACTACTCAAATAAAAAGGTGTCCTTTTCAATAATCACTGCTACAATTTACAAATTATAATTTATAACTAAAAGTTAGTGGTCGTTTTCAAGTTGTAAACATTGATTATGGAAACAATAATGGTAAAACGTGTGTTAGGAATAAAATGTTTACTATGACAATCATTGTTCAAATTTTGTTAAGCATTAGTGAAATTTATATCCCAAAAAAAATAACATCTTCAGACTAGTCAAAAGATAGTTATATAGAAAGCTATTTAAAAACATGTAGAACATTGAAAGTAACTAAAACAGTAAGAACGCATGCGCTGACTAATAAAACAAATGAAACCTTATCTTTGAATATCACAAAGACATTCTTAATAATCTGAATAATTTTATAAATATTTGTATGAAGCAAAATTGTAAAAGTAATTGTCTAGTTTACCAGAGAATCCTACGCATAGTATTGTCTTTAGACTTTCAAATAAATTGTTTGGAAATTAAAATATCCACTAACTTGTTTTCAACAATATATTATTGTTAATTGCCTGATTGTTATTGTTCAGACGTAACGATAACTTAGATCAAACAATAACAAAACAAAGCTGTTGTGGAAAGCAATTAAAATAAGGTCTACTTACATACACTAGTCTTACTGAAACTGCAATTAACTCCTGTCTCACCTGAAAAACACAAATAATTGCTTTATTTTATCTGAAATATTTATAATAAATATTAACAATGTTATAGAGAGCTACTTTATTTAGGCTCTTAAGGACCTACAAAAGCGTAGATTCTTACTAACATTCACAGAATAACAGTGAATAACTTTTTCCAGTATATGGCGCCGTGTAAAGTTACTAATTTACTAATGAATGTTTTTATTTACATAGTAAAAATAAGAGAAGAATCAGGATAACAGATGAATAATACAACTACTTAAATATTCAAAGTATTTATAATTGTTGTCTAAAACAAGTTACTTTACTAGCATTACTAGCGCCTAATGAAAGGAAATTATGTTATCTTTTACAATACTCCATACTTGTAACAGGTTTAGAAATATGACATTTAGGTTTCAGATGATTATCGCTTTCTTTCACAGCAATAAGATAACTATATACTTACCTCTAACGGTAAAGAATTATTCCTCCCGCTTTAACATTTGCCACTTCTAACTTCAAAAAAGTAAAGTGATGCACAGTGTTTTTTAACTTTAATTGCTTATAGAACGTCTTTATTTTACATAAATAACCCAGTCACTTTTATTTAACAGATCTTTCAGTTCATATAAAGTAAAGAATTGTGAAGAAAGTTTACTGGTGATAAAAGTAATATCCATACACAGAATAATTTGCATATAAAGTGAAAATTACAAAACCAACATCTGTAGAGTCCCCATAATCTTTAAAGACGACGTGTTACTAAACATAACAGTAATGCAGTAAGAGAAGAGCAAAAGCCTATGCCGTAGCTCCAATCCTAGTGAGGCTCTGAGCAATCCAATAAGTCTGAGAGGCCCCAAGACGTCCGAAACGCTTGAAAGTCTGAGATATCTTGGAGTGTTTATATTACTTGCCTCTGTGTGTAGTAAGGCTTGCTGCAATTTACCCTGCTTTCCTTTTCCTATAACACTAAGGTTGTTTGGTATTGCCATACCTCTGGGGTGATAACAACGCCACCAGTAAGCACTTTAGTTCTTACAAGAATCATATCTTCTCTTCCTTATAATACATCGTGTTTGTTTAGTATTGCCATACCTCTGGGGTGATAACAACGCCACCAGTAAGCACTTTAGTTCTTACAAGAATCATATCTTCTCTTCCTTATAATACATCGTGTTTGTTTAGTATTGCCATACCTCTGGGGTGATAACAACGCCACCAGTAAGCACTTTAGTTCTTACAAAAATCATATCTTCTCTTCCTTATAATACATCGTGTTTGTTTAGTATTGCCATACCTCTGGGGGGATAACAACGCCACCAGTAAGCACTTTAGTTCTTACAAGAATCATATCTTCTCTTCCTTATAATACATCGTGTTTGTTTAGTATTGCCATACCTCTGGGGTGATAACAACGCCACCAGTAAGCACTTTAGTTCTTACAAGAATCATATCTTCTCTTCCTTATAATACATCGTGTTTGTTTAGTATTGCCATACCTCTGGGGTGATAACAACGCCACCAGTAAGCACTTAGTTCTTACAAAAATCATATCTTCTCTTCCTTATAATACATCGTGTTTGTTTAGTATTGCCATACCTCTGGGGGGATAACAACGCCACCAGTAAGCACTTTAGTTCTTACAAGAATCATATCTTCTCTTCCTTATAATACATCGTGTTTGTTTAGTATTGCCATACCTCTGGGGGGATAACAACGCCACCAGTAAGCACTTTAGTTCTTACAAGAATCATATCTTCTCTTCCTTATAATACATCGTGTTTGTTTAGTATTGCCATACCTCTGGGGTGATAACAACGCCACCAGTAAGCACTTTAGTTCTTACAAGAATCATATCTTCTCTTCCTTATAATACATCGTGTTTGTTTAGTATTGCCATACCTCTGGGGTGATAACAACGCCACCAGTAAGCACTTTAGTTCTTACAAGAATCATATCTTCTCTTCCTTATAATACATCGTGTTTGTTTAGTATTGCCATACCTCTGGGGTGATAACAACGCCACCAGTAAGCACTTTAGTTCTTACAAAAATCATATCTTCTCTTCCTTATAATACATCGTGTTTGTTTAGTATTGCCATACCTCTGGGGTGATAACAACGCCACCAGTAAGCACTTTAGTTCTTACAAGAATCATATCTTCTCTTCCTTATAATACATCGTGTTTGTTTAGTATTGCCATACCTCTGGGGTGATAACAACGCCACCAGTAAGCACTTTAGTTCTTACAAGAATCATATCTTCTCTTCCTTATAATACATCGTGTTTGTTTAGTATTGCCATACCTCTGGGGTGATAACAACGCCACCAGTAAGCACTTTAGTTCTTACAAAAATCATATCTTCTCTTCCTTATAATACATCGTGTTTGTTTAGTATTGCCATACCTCTGGGGGGATAACAACGCCACCAGTAAGCACTTTAGTTCTTACAAGAATCATATCTTCTCTTCCTTATAATACATCGTGTTTGTTTAGTATTGCCATACCTCTGGGGTGATAACAACGCCACCAGTAAGCACTTTAGTTCTTACAAGAATCATATCTTCTCTTCCTTATAATACATCGTGTTTGTTTAGTATTGCCATACCTCTGGGGTGATAACAACGCCACCAGTAAGCACTTAGTTCTTACAAAAATCATATCTTCTCTTCCTTATAATACATCGTGTTTGTTTAGTATTGCCATACCTCTGGGGGGATAACAACGCCACCAGTAAGCACTTTAGTTCTTACAAGAATCATATCTTCTCTTCCTTATAATACATCGTGTTTGTTTAGTATTGCCATACCTCTGGGGGGATAACAACGCCACCAGTAAGCACTTTAGTTCTTACAAGAATCATATCTTCTCTTCCTTATAATACATCGTGTTTGTTTAGTATTGCCATACCTCTGGGGTGATAACAACGCCACCAGTAAGCACTTTAGTTCTTACAAGAATCATATCTTCTCTTCCTTATAATACATCGTGTTTGTTTAGTATTGCCATACCTCTGGGGTGATAACAACGCCACCAGTAAGCACTTTAGTTCTTACAAGAATCATATCTTCTCTTCCTTATAATACATCGTGTTTGTTTAGTATTGCCATACCTCTGGGGTGATAACAACGCCACCAGTAAGCACTTTAGTTCTTACAAAAATCATATCTTCTCTTCCTTATAATACATCGTGTTTGTTTAGTATTGCCATACCTCTGGGGTGATAACAACGCCACCAGTAAGCACTTTAGTTCTTACAAGAATCATATCTTCTCTTCCTTATAATACATCGTGTTTGTTTAGTATTGCCATACCTCTGGGGTGATAACAACGCCACCAGTAAGCACTTTAGTTCTTACAAGAATCAAATCTTCTCTTCCTTATAATACATCGTGTTTGTTTAGTATTGCCATACCTCTGGGGTGATAACAACGCCACCAGTAAGCACTTTAGTTCTTACAAGAATCATATCTTCTCTTCCTTATAATACATCGTGTTTGTTTAGTATTGCCATACCTCTGGGGTGATAACAACGCCACCAGTAAGCACTTTAGTTCTTACAAAAATCATATCTTCTCTTCCTTATAATACATCGTGTTTGTTTAGTATTGCCATACCTCTGGGGGGGAAACAACGCCACCAGTAAGCACTTTAGTTCTTACAAAAATCATATCTTCTCTTCCTTATAATACATCGTGTTTGTTTAGTATTGCCATACCTCTGGGGTGATAACAACGCCACCAGTAAGCACTTTAGTTCTTACAAAAATCATATCTTCTCTTCCTTATAATACATCGTGTTTGTTTAGAATTGCCATACCTCTGGGGTTATAACAACGCCACCAGTAAGCACTTTAGTTCTTACAAGAATCATATCTTCTCTTCCTTATAATACATCGTGTTTGTTTAGTATTGCCATACCTCTGGGGTGATAACAACGCCACCAGTAAGCACTTTAGTTCTTACAAGAATCATATCTTCCCTTCCTTATAATACATCGTGTATGTTTAGTATTGCCATACCTCTGGGGTGATAACAACGCCACCAGTAAGCACTTTAGTTCTTACAAGAATCATATATTCTCTTCCTTATAATACATCGTGTTTGTTTAGTATTGCCATACCTCTGGGGTGATAACAACGCCACCAGTAAGCACTTTAGTTCTTACAAGAATCATATCTTCTCTTCCTTATAATACATCGTGTTTGTTTAGTATTGCCATACCTCTGGGGTGATAACAACGCCACCAGTAAACACTTTAGTTCTTACAAAAATCATATCTTCTCTTCCTTATAATACATCGTGTTTGTTTAGTATTGCCATACCTCTGGGGTGATAACAACGCCACCAGTAAGCACTTTAGTTCTTACAAGAATCATATCTTCTCTTCCTTATAATACATCGTGTTTGTTTAGTATTGCCATACCTCTGGGGTGATAACAACGCCACCAATAAGCACTTTAGTTCTTACAAGAATCATATCTTCTCTTCCTTATAATACATCGTGTTTGTTTAGTATTGCCATACCTCTGGGGTGATAACAACGCCACCAGTAAGCACTTTAGTTCTTACAAGAATCATATCTTCTCTTCCTTATAATACATCGTGTTTGTTTAGTATTGCCATACCTCTGGGGTGATAACAACGCCACCAGTAAGCACTTTAGTTCTTACAAGAATCATATCTTCTCTTCCTTATAATACATCGTGTTTGTTTAGTATTGCCATACCTCTGGGGTGCTACCAACGCCACCAGTAAGCACTTTAGTTCTTACAAAAATCATATCTTCTCTTCCTTATAATACATCGTGTTTGTTTAGTATTGCCATACCTCTGGGGTGATAACAACGCCACCAGTAAGCACTTTAGTTCTTACAAGAATCATATCTTCTCTTCCTTATAATACATCGTGTTTGTTTAGTATTGCCATACCTCTGGGGTGATAACAACGCCACCAGTAAGCACTTTAGTTCTTACAAGAATCATATCTTCTCTTCCTTATAATACATCGTGTTTGTTTAGTATTGCCATACCTCTGGGGTGATAACAACGCCACCAGTAAGCACTTTAGTTCTTACAAAAATCATATCTTCTCTTCCTTATAATACATCGTGTTTGTTTAGTATTGCCATACCTCTGGGGTGATAACAACGCCACCAGTAAGCACTTTAGTTCTTACAAGAATCATATCTTCTCTTCCTTATAATACATCGTGTTTGTTTAGTATTGCCATACCTCTGGGGTGATAACAACGCCACCAGTAAGCACTTTAGTTCTTACAAAAATCATATCTTCTCTTCCTTATAATACATCGTGTTTGTTTAGTATTGCCATACATTTGGGGTGATAACAACGCCACCAGTAAGCACTTTAGTTCTTACAAAAATCATATCTTCTCTTCCTTATAATACATCGTGTTTGTTTGGTATTGCCATACCTCTGGGGGGATAACAACGCCACCAGTAAGCACTTTAGTTCTTACAAGAATCATATCTTCTCTTCCTTATAATACATCGTGTTTGTTTAGTATTGCCATACCTCTGGGGTGATAACAACGCCACCAGTAAGCACTTTAGTTCTTACAAGAATCATATCTTCTCTTCCTTATAATACATCGTGTTTGTTTAGTATTGAAATACCTCTGGGGTGATAACAACGCCACCAGTAAGCACTTTAGTTCTTACAAAAATCATATCTTCTCTTCCTTATAATACATCGTGTTTGTTTAGTATTGCCATACCTCTGGGGTGATAACAACGCCACCAGTAAGCACTTTAGTTCTTACAAGAATCATATCTTCTCTTCCTTATAATACATCGTGTTTGTTTAGTATTGCCATACCTCTGGGGTGATAACAACGCCACCAGTAAGCACTTTAGTTCTTACAAAAATCATATCTTCTCTTCCTTATAATACATCGTGTTTGTTTAGTATTGCCATACATTTGGGGTGATAACAACGCCACCAGTAAGCACTTTAGTTCTTACAAAAATCATATCTTCTCTTCCTTATAATACATCGTGTTTGTTTGGTATTGCCATACCTCTGGGGGGATAACAACGCCACCAGTAAGCACTTTAGTTCTTACAAGAATCATATCTTCTCTTCCTTATAATACATCGTGTTTGTTTAGTATTGCCATACCTCTGGGGTGATAACAACGCCACCAGTAAGCACTTTAGTTCTTACAAGAATCATATCTTCTCTTCCTTATAATACATCGTGTTTGTTTAGTATTGCCATACCTCTAGGGTGATAACAACGCCACCAGTAAGCACTTTAGTTCTTACAAGAATCATATCTTCTCTTCCTTATAATACATCGTGTTTGTTTAGTATTGCCATACCTCTGGGGTGATAACAACGCCACCAGTAAGCACTTTAGTTCTTACAAGAATCATATCTTCTCTTCCTTATAATACATCGTGTTTGTTTAGTATTGAAATACCTCTGGGGTGATAACAACGCCACCAGTAAGCACTTTAGTTCTTACAAAAATCATATCTTCTCTTCCTTATAATACATCGTGTTTGTTTAGTATTTCCATACCTCTGGGGTGATAACAACGCCACCAGTAAGCACTTTAGTTCTTACAAGAATCATATCTTCTCTTCCTTATAATACATCGTGTTTGTTTAGTATTGCCATACCTCTGGGGTGATAACAACGCCACCAGTAAGCACTTTAGTTCTTACAAGAATCATATCTTCTCTTCCTTATAATACATCGTGTTTGTTTAGTATTGCCATACATTTGGGGTGATAACAACGCCACCAGTAAGCACTTTAGTTCTTACAAAAATCATATCTTCTCTTCCTTATAATACATCGTGTTTGTTTCGTATTGCCATACCTCTGGGGGGATAACAACGCCACCAGTAAGCACTTTAGTTCTTACAAGAATCATATCTTCTCTTCCTTATAATACATCGTGTTTGTTTAGTATTGCCATACCTCTGGGGTGATAACAACGCCACCAGTAAGCACTTTAGTTCTTACAAGAATCATATCTTCTCTTCCTTATAATACATCGTGTTTGTTTAGTATTGCCATACCTCTAGGGTGATAACAACGCCACCAGTAAGCACTTTAGTTCTTACAAAAATCATATCTTCTCTTCCTTATAATACATCGTGTTTGTTTAGTATTGCCATACCTCTAGGGTGATAACAACGCCACCAGTAAGCACTTTAGTTCTTACAAGAATCATATCTTCTCTTCCTTATAATACATCGTGTTTGTTTAGTATTGCCATACCTCTGGGGTGATAACAACGCCACCAGTAAGCACTTTAGTTCTTACAAGAATCATATCTTCTCTTCCTTATAACACATCGTGTCCATTTTTTATAATAAACCACAAAATACACAACTTCCAGAAAAAGGTTTTTGCATTTTATTTTTTTTTAAATGTTTTTCAGAAGCCTTTTAATTTGAAACTGTTCCTTCGGTCTACTGTTACACTTGGTTCCTCTACGAAGAAACACACTGGTTGCTTTTGCTTTCATAACGTTTGAGGAATGTTTTAATTTTAACTTTGTGTTATTGTATCTTTATGTACATATATTTACAAACGTCTATGTAGAAAAATGTACGACTGCAAACCTGAAGAGAGAGAGAGAGAGAGAGAGAGAGAGAGAGAGAGAGTTTTCGACTGCTTTAGCCAATAAACAGCGTCGCTAGACACTGTGGCTTTGTTGATGGTTGCCTACGAACAGTTGAAAACCTCTTGTTTCACTATGTTTATTTTTTTAAAATAATTTAACTATAAGGTCATGTAAGTTATTAGCTTGCAGAGTTTATTTGATAAAACATGGATGTTTACCAAGACGGTTGCTCTGGTGAGATACCTTGGAGGTGAATACGGTGCAAGTTAACCTTTGTCTGGTTACATAAGGTGGCGTTATACACATTGCATGACGTAAGTAGGACACCATTACACTTTAAGTGTAGTGCAGCGGCCAGAATGTCCGATGCAAAGAATCAGGGTAATTGTACAGAATACCAGAATCAAACCTAACCTGGTTAAATAATTGGCTAAATTTATATGTAAAAATTTTAAAGCATTATAATAATAATAATAATATTAAAACTAGGGTAAATAATAGTAAAATGAAGAAAATTAGAAATAACTTTAGACTTAAAAAACATAAATTATAATCAATAAGAAAAATTATCACTTCAAAGTGGATAGCCTAAATTATGTATACAAAAAAGACGGTAATTGTGTAGTATAACAAACTCGGCCTAGACGCCGGCTATTAAAATAATTGTAATTAAATATAATCAGGAATAAAGAATGTAAATTTATAAGATGTGAGGAAAGTAAATTAGGCCTAGCTAGGGAAAATAGTATTTATTTAAAAGTAAATATTAAATGTTAAAATGTAATAGCCTAGAAATTAGGTTATACTAGAAGCAGTCATATTTGATTCCGGAAAAATCCGCTTAGGGTATTGATTATAAATCTTGTCACTACGAAACGAAAGAGCTACAGTCGAACTTTGGATTAGGAATTTTAAAAAGTAAATTAAATTAAATAAGAAGAAATAAAGTCAAATATGTTATTAAATAAAAGGTAAAAATGGAAAGGACACATAAGAATACAGAAACGCCTTTTACAAAAAGTGAAACTAATCTTAGTTCAGAATTTCCGAACAAACAATGTCAATTGCCATGGCAACGGCTTTCTGATTGGTCAAAAGTTGAAAATGGATACTATGAAGTGGGGCTCACAAAAAAGGACGCTATCCAGAATTAGAATGCATTAGGCTCTCAAGGCGAGCAGACGTGTTTTTGTACCATGCTACCAGGACAAGAAAAAATGTGCTAGAAACAGAGTAAAAAGTGCTACGATGTGATCAGGGGAAGGAAGATATATTATGAGCAAGGGCTCATATATACCCAGAACAAAATTTCGACCACCAAAATGCAAAATTAAAGAAAATAAGAAGATTAACCGAAATTATGGAGAGACGCCTACCTACCAAGACCCTTGAAGCTGTAACGGGACCGACAGATGACAAAATTAATGAAGATAAAAAGATTTCTACAGTACAAGGTTATATAATCAATTTAATTATTCTTTTTAAATAACATTTTACTTCAAATTATATTAACTTAAATTCAAAATTAAATAAGATGGGAATAACCTAAGGGACTGATTAGTCAACTCTCTTAGGTTACCCAAATTTAAGTAACAAAGATTCAAAATTGACTTTCCATTCCCATCGCTGTGGGAGTGTATGGATTAAGTATAAAGATGTATATCTTATATGGCTTTTTCTAAGTGAATTTCTAATGAATAATTTCTAAAGAAGTTAATTGTTCAAGGCCTAGCCTAAAGGCATTAAATCGTAATATTAAGTGTTTGAAAAAGAATCAGATTTTAAAATATGTTAAATTTAACTGTAACAATCAAAACTATATACAAAATTAATTATGGTAACTTTGATAATTTAAATTATATATAAAATTGATGATAATAAGAAAATTTAAAAACATAGAATGAGATAATAATGTTTAATTAAATGGCAAGCTGTATGAAATTTTGAAAAAGTAATTAGTCAAGAAAATCCTGTTAAATTAAATAAAAACAATAATAATTAATTTGAACCTTGGAACAAATAAATAAAAAGGCATATTTTCCAATTAGCTGTGTTTTCTTTCTAAATAAGATAAGTTCACTAGGTATCCAGGTATAGTCTTTAAATCACAAGTGTCTCTCAAAGATTCCACTACCCGAAAAGGAGCTTGAACAGGGCTTATCGGAGGCTAATTGGTTTTATCAAAAATTCAGGGGTTGGTTCCTCTGAGAGGTATATTCCTTGAGGCACAGGTCTATGAAATTAGGTTCGTAGTCAATGGATAAACCATTACTTTCTTACTGACTTAGCAATTGATGAAAAGAAAGGGCCAAAGTAAGGCAGGAGAAAAAGGTCGGTAAGAGTAGCCATTACACCATTAGCTTAAAAGTGGGCTATCATTAGATGTATTTTACCGGTTTAAACATTTTTAGGTTATTTACAATAAGGCAAATTATACAACTTTTTATCTAAGCTTATTTTTCTGTCATTACGTTTATTGTGACGTAACTTCTGTTTAGAAAATTTAGGTTGTGGCATTCGGGGGGTGGGGGGGGGGGTTTACCGACCAAAGGGAAAACTTTTATAGCCACGTCCACAGAAATAATGAGAAAAAATAATTTTAATTTTGAGTAATGAAAAATTACCTAACCATTTGTTTATCAGAAGCGCCGAAGAATGTTTTCATTTCAAAATTTGAATTAAAATTACATAGCTTATATTTATATTGAATTATCTGTATTGATATTTATGAGAATTTAAATAAACTAATATATAATATTATATTATTAAATTAATATATTATAATAATTTATAAAACCTTTAACAACTTTTTTCTTCAACAATGTTTAATAAATAGTGTAACAAAACCTACGTGTTAAAATAATGTAACGTATGACACAAAAATCAGCTGATATATTAAATCATATTTTATCATTTAATTCACTTTGAAGTCGCTCTTATCGTAACCTGAATAATTTATATATTTACGCTATTAATCTGAAGGAAATTTATCTAAAGCGAAATTGTATATTTATGCCCATCCAATAAGATTTTTATGCTTCGTTAAAAAAGATTTCACTTCAATAACTTACATAAAACTAAATTGCAATGAGTAAACTTTTGATTAGTATAGAAAAACTATTATTAATTTATTGATTGCATTTTCACACAAAAAACGTATAAAAATCGTAAGAAAGTCATTTAGACACTAGAGTAGGACGAAAACGTTTCTTTCCATGACGTAATTATTGTCAAACACAAAATAAAATGCCGCATGCATTACACCAATAATGTTTCTTAACAATTTGCATAACGATAAAAAAGTTTTGTTGGCCAATCTTCACTATACTTCTACCAATATTTCATTTCAAACAATGTTTTAAAGCAATGTTAAACGACAAAGGAACATTCCTCCTTAAGTCCAAGTAGGTATTGAAACTGTATTGCTGTACGGAATAGGCCATACTTTCCATGACCAAACATTTTATTATATATTTTCAAAACACATAATAGAGTGTTAATTTTAATAACATAATAAAAGACTGAATATCTCAGATTTGTTGATAAACTTTTGTAAGTGACCAGTAACTTTTTTAAATTTATTGGTATTATTAGTATTATATAAATTAAATGATTGTGACAGTAATAGATAACATCTGTTCGGTGGATACAAGATCTTTTGGACGTGATCTCGAAATTAAGTAATTACACAGTTTCAGATAACCACTAATTCATTAGGCCTAGATATCTAGTAGTTACTGTACTTAGTTCTAATTACGGTAAATTTATATCTGATATCTGGTGATAACGTGTGGCCTAAACAATCAGCAAGACACATAGAAGCAGTTTTCATTAGTTGTGATAGATTTAGGTAAATCAGGTACTTACATAATGTTGTTGTTAGTGTAGTTATAAAAATTATCGAATGTTCTTCTTTGCTTAGAAAAGTGAAAAATTTATATAGAACAAGAATATGTAAAAAAAATGGGATACAATGTGTAGACTTATGTGTAACACAAAGTGCAAATATTACTAAAAAGGGAGATTTTTCCTTCTGCCTTTATTTATGTAGGTACTATTTTAACTAGATTATATTACCTGAATATTTTGTATAATTTTATTTTTATTATAATACTGTATAAAACAACTTTTCCAACAAAACATTAATTATTGATCGTTCAATTTACTCAGTCAGTTGAAAAAAAAGAAATGTGAAATTGTTGAAGTAGTTCAAAAGAAAAAATATTTTAACAAAGGATTTCTAAAGAACAACTTATGAAATTAGAAAAAAAAATGACAAAACATTTTGATATATTATTAATATTACTTTGCAAAGTGCTATTAGTCGGGGTTTTTAATTTAGTCAAAAGAAATGTTCAATATTTGCTATAGTACCTGTAAATACGTCTAGAGTTTACTGCTCTAACGTTTTGGAGATAATTTTTATTGAATGTAAAATAAAATTCCATCGGAAATGACGATGCAAAATCAAAATAATATAGCTGAGTATGAGTAAATCACTTCAGTTGTGCTCGTAATGTACGTCATACCTGATATTTATGGAAAACACTGAGAGAAATGAACGATGTAGAAGACTGTACATCATATTTGCTCTGATTAAATGTATTTTTTTATTGATGTCTTTAAAAAAATTCGTAAGGAAATGCGTTTTTAATTAGTTTGTTTATAAAGACTAACTATAACATTTGTCGTATATTAGAATAAGTATTGGTCGTATAAGCATAGGGTTGTTCCTAATAATATAGAAAGTTATTACTCAAATTATGTTCCATTATAACTAATTATTGTTCATCCATAATATTACCATTCATATTGGTGATTTATAACTGAAATTTATTATTATTTATTGCATAAAATATTTAGGTAAAACAATCAAAATCAAATTGTGTGGTGATTAATCTTATAAAAATATGTATAAGTTAATAAAATTAATAGCATTTACAAAAAATATAATAGCATTAAAAATTAAAATTAAACAAATACAATTAGAAAAGGGACATGTCACAAGCAGGTTATTTTTTCTCTCGAGAACTCATTCGTCTCAGAAAATGTATTTTTACAGGCCCAAACATCTTACACATACTCGAATGACATACAGCACTAATAATTAAACAATAACAAACAACACATCACAACCAATAAATTATTCCTCAAACGCGGTTCGGTGACAAATACAAGTTAATCATTGTTGGCATTGAAACGCGCTAGACGAATGAATCATTGATCGTGAGTCGATGCTCACAAGCGAAGCTCCAACGTTTGGTATGTAGCCCCAGCTCTGTACGTATAAAGCTGGCCAAATTAAAACGAGCCTTTTAATGCCCCATACGTACATTATTTGTAAGTACCGAATGCGTCAAAGTAAACAGTACTGATACAGTTGTAAGATTTTATTTTATTCTATTTTATTTACGTGGTTTTACGAATACATACAAGTAAAATAAAGCTTCGGTTATACTCGGGTATAAACATTTTCTATATGATCTCCGTTCTAGGCAACACTCGACCGTATCTGAAGATTTTATACCAATTCGGTAAAGAGGTATTGTTTCGGATGCTCGTTATACACATGGTTATTTTTCCTGTAGTTGGACGATGGTGGTGGATGGGTATCACGGAAAATCTTCTACTTCATCATTCTCCCGTCAGGTGGTGTAAAATCGGGGTAGTGGGCTGAGTAAGGAAGGTTTGTTCTAAAGGAGGGTGGTTGCTAAAAGTTTCTTGAAAGAAAGAAAAGTTGTCTAATTCAGTGTAGCTGGTTGCCGCCATTTTACCGGAACCATTGTGATCGAAAAGGCTGGTTTCGGGCACGCTAAAATCTCCTCAGATCTCCTATAAAACGTCAAGAATGACTCTATATCTGAGAGAAGGCAACTACAGCTCATACAGTTTCAGTACTAATTATTTTGACGCATACGGTATTTACACTAATCACTGCCTCCCTCCATTTACCCGTTCTCCTTTTATTCATCTCCTACCTCCTCAATATTGAGTCACCTCCTCTCAGAACTCCATTCTGTGACTCACGTAATCTACCTGATCTAGCTTAAACTTCGTACATAGTCATGACAAATACATTTTCTGACTCTAGTATATCTGTTTACTTTTTCATCCCTTCCACCTGCGTCCGTTCTCCTTTTATTCATCTCCTACCTCCTCAATATTGAGTCACCTCCTCTGAGAACTCCATTCTGTGACTCACGTAATCTACCTGATCTAGCTTAAACTTCGTACATAGTCATGACAAATACATTTTCTGACTCTAGTATATCTGTTTAGTTTTTCATCCCTTCCACCTGCGTCCGTTCTCCTTTTATTCATCTCCTACCTCCTCAATATTGAGTCACCTCCTCTGAGAACTCCATTCTGTGACTCACGTAATCTACCTGATCTAGCTTAAACTTCGTACATAGTCATGACAAATACATTTTCTGACTGTAGTATATCTGTTTACTTTTTCATCCCTTCCACCTGCGTCCGTTCTCCTTTTATTCATCTCCTACCTCCTCAATATTGAGTCACCTCCTCCGAGAACTCCATTCTGTGACTCACGTAATCTACCTGATCTGGCTTAAACTTCGTACATAGTCATGACAAATACATTTTCTGACTCTAGCATATCTGTTTACTTTTTCATCCATTCCATCTGCGTCCATTCTCCTTACATGTCCCTCGTTCGCGAAAGAGGGGTACTGCTCCAAAAATCTCACCTCCTATTTTCTGACTCTAGTATATCTGTTTACTTTTTCATCCATTCCATCTGCGTCCATTCTCCTTACATGTCCCTCGTTCGCAAAAGAGGGGTACAGCTCCAAAAATCTCACCTCCTATTTTCTGACTCTAGTATATCTGTTTACTTTTTCATCCCTTCCATCTGCGTCCATTCTCCTTACATGTCACTCGATCGCGAAAGAGGGGTACTGCTCCAAAAATCTCACCTCCTATTTTCTGACTCTAGTATATCTGTTTACTTTTTCATCCCTTCCATCTGCGTCCATTCTCCTTACATGTCACTCGATCGCGAAAGAGGGGTACTGCTCCAAAAATCTCACCTCCTATTTTCTGACTCTAGTATATCTGTTTACTTTTTCATCCCTTCCATCTGCGTCCATTCTCCTTACATGTCCCTCGATCGCGAAAGAGGGGTACTGCTCCAAAAATCTCACCTCCTATTTTCTGACTCTAGTATATCTGTTTACTTTTTCATCCCTTCCATCTGCGTCCATTCTCCTTACATGTCACTCGATCGCGAAAGAGGGGTACTGCTCCAAAAATCTCACCTCCTATTTTCTGACTCTAGTATATCTGTTTACTTTTTCATCCCTTCCATCTGCGTCCATTCTCCTTACATGTCACTCGATCGCGAAAGAGGGGTACTGCTCCAAAAATCTCACCTCCTATTTTCTGACTCTAGTATATCTGTTTACTTTTTCATCCCTTCCATCTGCGTCCATTCTTCTTACATGTCACTCGATCGCGAAAGAGGGGTACTGCTCCAAAAATCTCACCTCCTATTTTCTGACTCTAGTATATCTGTTTACTTTTTTCAT
>JBAIZL010000070.1:1687500-1735000 GCA_036971475.1 Prosapia bicincta | reverse complement strand
CGTTTACTTCAACCTCATAGCTTCGTAAATTATTGTATTATTTCGTGTTTTTAATAATGGCACGTTAGTAAGTTTGTAACATCAAACAAAACACAGTTTATGACAATAATTCCACTACTCCATTTTTAAGTTATCTAAATATTTAATACACTTTCATATATTGTAAAGCTCTTGATATTTTGACGATTAAAAAGTTTTTGTTATTCTACGAAGCTTTATCAGTGAATATACAATCCGTTCGTAGCTCGTACAATGACAATTAAGACTTAAATGCATATTTTACGAGCTTTTTAAATCGACGACAACTGTTTACGTAACGCTATGACTAATTCTTTGATGATGTTAGCTCCGTTAGCATTTCTGTTTGCATAATCAGTTTCCACTTAGCAAGTATTCCCTCACAGTCATGGCACTTCTTATCATTAGCGATTATCGATTAACCAGTTCAAACCGTATACCGCCGTCACTTCGATTTGGTGAAGTTTTGGTGAGGCAAGCCAGCATGATTGTGACGTCATCATTCTATGTGGAAACAGAATTGAAATATATGTAACAACAATTTTAAGGATACAAATTGCTCTGCAATAACTGTAGCAATCGTTAACGACACAAATGTTACGAAATTTGATCCGTAATGCTATTATATTATTTGTATCGTTATAGATGATAAAAAGGAGGAACCAATATTACTAAGTATTGCGCTATTGACTCCTGGGTAAAATCTCAAAGTTGTCATTAAGTAATAAATTAACTTTCTATAGCCCGGCTGACTAATATATGGCAGCCAAATAAGGGGACGTGTGGAGGAATCGAGAGTAAGAATTTTCAGACGTTCCATAACAAGGTACTGAGAAATATGGTTATTATATGAAAAATGGATAAAAATACGGCCCAAAACAAAAAGAGAGAGTTTACTTCGATCCGAACACATAGGTTCTCCGATAATCAGCTGCTGCTGTATCGTGGTATTATAATTACCGATGACAAACACGGTAGTGGGAATGTGTAAGCGGCAGTACTTGTAGGAGATATGCGAGGAAAACCTGTTTTAATATAAGATATTTTTTATACAAAATAATAATTAATAAAATATACGAAATAAAAATTAAAGTAGAACAACGTAAAATTGAGGTCGTTTAGTTCATCATACGCTTTTTGGGTGAAACAGAGATTTGTCGTTCAATACAATATACGAACATATTGTAAGGTCAAAACACGAATAAATAGCCATATAGGTCACTAATACTTTCTACAAGTCTAACAATCAATTCAGGCCAACCGAGCAATTCAGGGTACGTTGTTAACAACCAGATCAATTCAACCTGTGGAACGAGTACCTGTTTGATAACGTAGGCATATAGGTCACTAATACTTTCTACAAGTCTAACAATCAATTCAGGCCAACCGAGCAATTCAGAGTACGTTGTTAACAACCAGATCGATTCAACCTGTGGAACGAGTACCTGTTTGATAACGTAGGCATATAGGTCACTAATACTTTCTACAAGTCTAACAATCAATTCAGGCCAACCGAGCAATTCAGGGTACGTTGTTAACAACCAGATCGATTCAACCTGTGGAACGAGTACCTGTTTGATAACGTAGCCATATAGGTCACTAATACTTTCTACAAGTCTAACAATCAATTCAGGCCAACCGAGCAATTCAGAGTACGTTGTTAACAATCAGTTCGATTCAACCTGTGGAACGAGTATCTGTTTGATAACGTAGCCATATAGGTCACTAATACTTTCTACAAGTCTAACAATCAATTCAGGGCAACCGAGCAATTCAGAGTACGTTGTTAACAACCAGATCGATTCAACCTGTGGAACGAGTATCTGTTTGATAACGTAGGCATATAGGTCACTAATACTTTCTACAAGTCTAACAATCAATTCAGGGCAACCGAGCAATTAAGAGTACGTTGTTAACAACCAGATCGATTCAACCTGTGGAACGAGTACATGTTTGATAACGTAGCCATATAGGTCACTAATACTTTCTACAAGTCTAACAATCAATTCAGGCCAACCGAGCAATTCAGAGTACGTTGTTAACAACCAGATCGATTCAACCTGTGGAACGAGTACATGTTTGATAACGTAGCCATATAGGTCACTAATACTTTCTACAAGTCTAACAACCAATTCAGGCCAACCGAGCAATTCAGAGTACGTTGTTAACAACCAGATCGATTCAACCTGTGGAACGAGTACATGTTTGATAACGTAGCCATATAGGTCACTAATACTTTCTACAAGTCTAACAACCAATTCAGGCCAACCGAGCAATTCAGAGTACGTTGTTAACAACCAGATCGATTCAACCTGTGGAACGAGTACCTGTTTGATAACGTAGGCATATAGGTCACTAATACTTTCTACAAGTCTAACAACCAATTCAGGCCAACCGAGCAATTCAGAGTACGTTGTTAACAACCAGATCGATTCAACCTGTGGAACGAGTACCTGTTTGATAACGTAGGCATATAGGTCACTAATACTTTCTACAAGTCTAACAACCAATTCAGGCCAACCGAGCAATTCAGAGTACGTTGTTAACAACCAGATCGATTCAACCTGTGGAACGAGTACCTGTTTGATAACGTAGGCATATAGGTCACTAATACTTTCTACAAGTCTACCAACCAATTCAGGCCAACCAAGCTATTCAGAGTACGTTGTTAACAACCAGATCGATTCAACCTGTGGAACGAGTACCTGTTTGATAACGTAGGCATATAGGTCACTAATACTTTCTACAAGTCTAACAACCAATTCAGGCCAACCAAGCTATTCAGAGTACGTTGTTAACAACCAGATCGATTCAACCTGTGGAACGAGTACCTGTTTGATACCGTAGCCATATAGGTCACTAATACTTTCTACAAGTCTAACAACCAATTCAGGCCAACCAAGCTATTCAGAGTACGTTGTTAACAACCAGATCGATTCAACCTGTGGAACGAGTACCTGTTTGATAACGTAGGCATATAGGTCACTAATACTTTCTACAAGTCTAACAATCAATTCAGGCCAACCGAGCAATTCAGATTACGTTGTTAACAACCAGATCGATTCAACCTGTGGAACGAGTACCTGTTTGATAACGTAGGCATATAGGTCACTAATACTTTCTACAAGTCTAACAATCAATTCAGGCCAACCAAGCAATTCAGATTACGTTGTTAACAACCAGATCAATTCAACCTGTGGAACGAGTACCTGTTTGATAACGTAGCCATATAGGTCACTAATACTTTCTACAAGTCTAACAATCAATTCAGGCCAACCAAGCAATTCAGATTACGTTGTTAACAACCAGATCAATTCAACCTGTGGAACGAGTACCTGTTTGATAACGTAGGCATATAGGTCACTAATACTTTCTACAAGCCTAACAATCAATTCAGGCCAACCGAGCAATTCAGAGTACGTTGTTAACAACCAGATCGATTCAACCTGTGGAACGAGTACCTGTTTGATAACGTAGCCATATAGGTCACTAATACTTTCTACAAGTCTAACAATCAATTCAGACCAACCGAGCAATTCAGAGTACGTTGTTAACAACCAGATCGATTCAACCTGTGGAACGAGTACCTGTTTGATAACGTAGGCATATAGGTCACTAATACTTTCTACAAGTCTAACAATCAATTCAGACCAACCGAGCAATTCAGAGTACGTTGTTAACAACCAGATCGATTCAACCTGTGGAACGAGTACCTGTTTGATAACGTAGCCATATAGGTCACTAATACTTTCTACAAGTCTAACAATCAATTCAGGCCAACCAAGCAATTCAGATTACGTTGTTAACAACCAGATCGATTCAACCTGTGGAACGAGTACCTGTTTGTTAACGTAGGCATATAATTCACTAATACTTTCTACAAGTCTAACAATCAATTCAGGCCAACCAAGCAATTCAGAGTACGTTGTTAACAACCAGATCGATTCAACCTGTAGAACGAGTACCTGTTTGATAACGTAGCCATATAGGTCACTAATACTTTCTACAAGTCTAACAATCAATTCAGGGCAACCGAGCAATTCAGAGTACGTTGTTAACAACCAGATCGATTCAACCTGTGGAACGAGTATCTGTTTGATAACGTAGCCATATAGGTCACTAATACTTTCTACAAGTCTAACAATCAATTCAGGCCAACCAAGCAATTCAGATTACGTTGTTAACAACCAGATCAATTCAACCTGTGGAACGAGTACCTGTTTGATAACGTAGGCATATAGGTCACTAATACTTTCTACAAGTCTAACAATCAATTCAGGCCAACCAAGCAATTCAGATTACGTTGTTAACAACCAGATCGATTCAACCTGTGGAACGAGTACCTGTTTGTTAACGTAGGCATATAGGTCACTAATACTTTCTACAAGTCTAACAATCAATTCAGGCCAACCAAGCAATTCAGAGTACGTTGTTAACAACCAGATCGATTCAACCTGTAGAACGAGTACCTGTTTGATAACGTAGCCATATAGGTCACTAATACTTTCTACAAGTCTAACAATCAATTCAGGGCAACCGAGCAATTCAGAGTACGTTGTTAACAACCAGATCGATTCAACCTGTAGAACGAGTACCTGTTTGATAACGTAGCCATATAGGTCACTAATACTTTCTACAAGTCTAACAATCAATTCAGGCTAACCGAGCAATTCAGGGTACGTTGTTAACAACCAGATCGATTCAACCTGTGGAACGAGTACCTGTTTGATAACGTAGCCATATAGGTCACTAATACTTTCTACAAGTCTAACAATCAATTCAGGCCAACCAAGCAATTCAGAGTACGTTGTTAACAACCAGATCGATTCAACCTGTGGAACGAGTACCTGTTTGATAACGTAGCCATATAGGTCACTAATACTTTCTACAAGTCTAACAATCAATTCAGGCTAACCAAGCAATTCAGAGTACGTTGTTAACAACCAGATCTATTCAACCTGTGGAACTATTACCTGTTTGATACCGTAGCCATATAGGTCACTAATACTTTCTACAAGTCTAACAATCAATTCAGGCCAACCAAGCAATTCAGAGTACGTTGTTAACAACCAGATTGATTCAACCTGTGGAACGAGTACCTGTTTGATAACGTAGGCATATAGGTCAATAATACTTTCTACAAGTCTAACAATCAGTTCAGGCCAACCGAGCAATTCAGAGTACGTTGTTAACAACCAGATCGATTCAACCTGTGGAACTAGTACCTGTTTGATACCGTAGCCATATAGGTCACTAATACTTTCTACAAGTCTAACAATCAATTCAGGCCAACCAACCAATTCAGAGTACGTTGTTAACAACCAGATCGATTCAACCTGTGGAACGAGTACCTGTTTGATAACGTAGGCATATAGGTCACTAATACTTTCTACAAGTCTAACAAACAATTCAGGCCAACCGAGCAATTCAGAGTACGTTGTTAACAACCAGATCGATTCAACCTGTGGAACGAGTACCTGTTTGATAACGTAGCCATATAGGTCACTAATACTTTCTACAAGTCTAACAACCAATTCAGGCTAACCGAGCAATTCAGAGTACGTTGTTAACAACCAGATCGATTCAACCTGTGGAACGAGTACCTGTTTGATAACGTAGCCATATAGGTCACTAATACTTTCTACAAGTCTAACAATCAATTCAGGCCAACCGAGCAATTCAGAGTACGTTGTTAACAACCAGATCGATTCAACCTGTGGAACGAGTACCTGTTTGATAACGTAGCCATATAGGTCACTAATACTTTCTACAAGTCTAACAACCAATTCAGGCTAACCGAGCAATTCAGAGTACGTTGTTAACAACCAGATCGATTCAACCTGTGGAACGAGTACCTGTTTGATAACGTAGCCATATAGGTCACTAATACTTTCTACAAGTCTAACAATCAATTCAGGGCAACCAAGCAATTCAGAGTACGTTGTTAACAATCAGATCTATTCAACCTGTGTAACGAGTACCTGTTTGATAACGTAGGCATATAGGTCACTAATACTTTCTACAAGTCTAACAATCAATTCAGGCCAACCGAACAATTCAGAGTACGTTGTTAACAACCTGATCGATTCAACCTGTGGAATGAGTACCTGTTTGTTAACGTAGGCAAGTAGAACAGGGCATAGAATAGCGCGCCCACCCCTAAACTCGGCCGCTACGTAACCTAGGACTATAGGGGTAGTTTTGGATGATGCTCAAGGTCATCCCGGCCCTGACCCTAGACCAAGGGGTGGTTTCGACCACGTTCAGGGGGGTAGGGGGTAGTTTTTCGAAAAAAAAAAAAAAAAAATCGGCCGCTACGTAACCCAGGACTGTAGGGGTAGTTTCGGATGACGCAGGAGGTCATTGCCTACCGGATCCCAGCCTTAGGGGTGGTTTTGAACACGTTTAGAGGGGTAGGGGGTAGTTTTTCGAAAAAAAATAAATTCCCAACACACTGACCTAAGCCAGCCAAAATAGATCTAACCTAACCTAACCTAAGTGTTGGGGGTGACCTCGGCAACGTTCAGGACCATCTCCGGGGGTAGCCCCGGGGGTGGATTGGGGGTGGGGGGTAGTTTTCGAAAAAATTTTGGAAAAACGTGCCTTGACCGATAGGGTATGTCTAGAGTGTATTATTGCGTCGGTAGGGGTAGTTTCACCTAGGGGTAGTTTTTACAAAAAATATGAAATTGCCGAAAATCGATCGGCTGGATCAACAGACAGTACGGGATATGTCTAGAGTCCAATAAGGAACGCTGCGGGGGTGGATTCACCGAGGGGTAGTTTTTACAAAAAAATATAAAATTGCCGAAAATCGACCGGCAGGATCAAATGACCGTATATGGTAATGTTAAAGTCTATAATGGACCTTTGTGGGGCCGGCTGCACCTGTTTTTAGATTGTCAAAAATAATCGGGGTCCTAGGTAAAACCCACCCAGGCAACAGTTAAACCCGCCAAGGTAGAGCCAATATGGAGCACGCTATCGGTTAAAGCCAAACCGAGCCCAGCCACCCGGCAGCTAGGCCTTAGGTAAAGCTAACACGGAGCTAGCCCTCGGGTAAAGACATCTCTTAGGTAAAGTAACCCTGGAATAGCTTGGGTGGTGGGGGTAACTTTTGGAAAGATTTAACGGTTATCTGATGACGTATCAGCGCTTGAGCGAGTCTAGGCAAGTAGTAGGCATACCCCAACTAGAGTGGTCTACCCTAAATAAATTGGCGGATGCAGGGGCAAGGGGCAAACCTGCAGAGTTAACACACTATCTTGGAGGTAGACCCACCCAAACCTCAGGCATAGCATCCCTGCAGCGGGGATTTAGCCAACCCAAGGCAGGCCCTTAAGTAAAGCCACCCGAGGAAAAGGCTTAAGGTAAAGCTACCCTGGAGCCTGGTCTTAGGTAAACCCTCTTTGGAGGTAGAACTTAAGTAAAGCTACCCAAGAGTCCGGCAAGGCTGGTTGCTATATCAATTACAACCTATCGACCAAGACAAATACCTCCACCAAGTCCTAGGTAAGGCCATCCGGGTGTCAGACCATAGGTAAAGTAACCGCGGAGTCGGGCGTGAGGTAAAGCCAGCTAGGCCTTAGGTAAAGCTACCACTGAGGCAGACCATCGGTAAAGCCACTCAGGACATAGGAATAGTCTATACGGAGCATGGCCTCAGGTAAAAGCCATCCCGAAGACAGCCGATAGGTAAAGTAACCCCGGAATCTTACATTAAGTGAGGGTGGTTATCAAATGAAATTACCAAAAATGATCGGCTACATCAAACGACCAACATTCCAACTAAACACTAATTGTAACCGACCAACCGAGCGCAAATAGTCAACAAGTTGAATCGACCAATCACATTGCAGGGGCTCGGTAGGCTTACGCAAACGGTCGCTGTAAGACGTGAAAGCCCATATACAGCGTTAAAGCAATATATATATGATAGCCCACATAATGTGTTAAACACACACGCATACTATGCTAGGCCAACATACAAGGGCCTACCATGTCGGTAAATCACCGGCCAAAGCCCATATGAACAGAGATAGTTTCACCTCATATATCAGGTAGAACCTGGCAATCGTATAATATGGGAAGTACTATAAGGTACATCTACCAACGCATAACCTATCAAGCCCACGTAAAGGTTTAATATATTTGACGACGTATCGGCGCTCGAGCGACTCGGGTATTAGGCCCTCCATAACTAGAGGGGGCAAGGGTTATGATTGTCAAAATTTGTCTATGCTACAAAATAATAAACAAAGCAATAAAGCCCTGTCGTTTCAGGGAATACGCTTGACCGTGTGTTAGACATGTACAGACTTGCAGCGATAACGCATTATCTAAAAACCGCAACGGCTGCCGGCGACCGCTATAGCAGGCATAAAAACCCGCAAGTCTGAGTCGTTGTGAATCTAGGCACGTGTTTATGTTTTGATTACTGTATCAAATTACTGTGTATTGTCGGCATACCAAGGCCTACATATATATAATCAGAAATCAGTGTAAATAATCAAATAGCCTCAATGGACATCTCCTATAGCTGTAAATGTATCTAGATATAAAGGTATATATGGAGAAACACTAATAATGAGGCCTATCACAAAACGTGAATAAATATATGTTATAAAACGATGCTAAGTCAACATGCAAGCTATCATACAGGGGCGTATATACCACGTTAAGCCTACATACAGGATAGTACACATAATGTGTTAAACAAACATGCGTGTAAACCTGCATACATACTATACCAAGCCGACTTACATGAATCCCTAAATGTGCCTACTATGTCGGTAAACCACTGGCCAAGGCCTATATGATCTGAGCTAGTTTCACCTCGTCTATCAGGTAGAACCTGGCAACCGTATAATACGGGAAGTACTATATGGTATAGCTAACAATGTTAACCTATCACGCCCATGACGGTCAACAAATATTACAATATAATTTAAAAAAGTTACGCAACCTATATACATACAATGCTAACCAATATAGGCATATATACTATGTTAAACCAGCATGCAATATACTCTAAATAGCCATATATACGCTGTTAAACCAATATGCAGGTTAACCTATATACATCCTGTATTAGGCAAATATCCCCGTTACCCGCATAGGCCTATGTTAAGCCAGGATGAATGATAGCTTATATAGTGTGTTAAACAAATATGCTTGTAAACCTACATAAATAATATGCTAAGCCTGTGCTAAACAGATATGCGTGTAAACCTACATAAATACCATGCTAACCAGCATGGATGCTATCCTACATAAGCTTATATACTATGTTAAACCAGCATGCAATATACTCTAAATAGCCATATATACGCTGTTAAACAAATATGCGTGTAAACCCACATAAATACGCCAAGCCAATATCCGTGCTATCATAGATAGGCGTATATACTATGTTAGGCCTACATACTGCGTTAAACAAACATGTATGTAAGCCGACAAGGGCCTACAAATTATATCCAATGCATAGTTTAGCTAAAGGGCTATCACACACTATCCTAAAAGCGGCCCGCAAATTACCACATAATACCTGATACATAGCTTGGCTAATCATTAACACATAGTATGACCCAACACGTAATATCCGGTGCATAGCCTCGCTAAATAAGCATAAACCCCCCAAAATGGGCTTATCAATTATGTATGGTCTAGATATAGTCACACATGTCATTTCAAAAGTCAGCTGGAAAGAAACACTAGCCTGATATATACTATGTTAAACCAGCATGCAATATACTCTAAATAGCCATATATACGCTGTTAAACAAATATGCGTGTAAACCGAATAAATACTATGGTAAGCCAATATCCGTGCTATCATAGATAGGCGTATATACTATGTTAGGCCTACATACTGCGTTAAACAAACATGTGTGTAAGCCGACAAGGGCCTACAAATTATATCCAATGCATAGTTTAGCTAATGGTTATCACACAGTAGCCTGACTACAACTTGCCCACATAATACCTGATACATAGCTAGACTAATCATTAACACATAGTATCCGATGCATAGCCCGACGATGGGTTAACATATAGTATCCGATAAGTAGCTTGAGAATGCCCCAACACATAATATCAGGTGCATAGCCTCGCTAATGGTTAGCACATAGTAGCCGATGCTGAGCCTGGCTATGGAATATCACATATTATCTGATGTGTAGCCTGACTAATGGTTAACACAGCCAATGCATAGCTAGGCTAATGATTAACATAAAGTATCCAATGCATGGCTTGGGTAATGTATATAGTTAGCCTACATTCTGTGTTATCTGTGTAAACCCACATACTATGCTAAGCTGGTTATCCATAGACACAAATCTATGGTGATGCAAGAGTAACCAGCACCCTGACAACAGATACCTAGCATGATCATAGCCTACATTGCCTGATAACAGATACCTAGCCTGACCATAGCCTACATAGCTAGACAAAAGATACATAACTAGACAATAGATACCTAGCCTGACAACAGACACCAATCCTGGAATCAAATACATAGCCCGACAAACGATGCATAGCCCGACAAGGGCTAGCACATAGTATCCGAGGTATAGAATGACTAACGGTTAACACATGGTATCCAAAGCATAACTAGGCTAGTGAATAACTAATGGTTAGTTTGACTATGGTTAACACACACAGTGTCCGATGCATAGCTTAGCTAATGGATAACACATAGTAACCTATGCCTAGCCTGACTAGGGCTAACACATAGTACCCGATGAATGGCTCGACTAAGGCCAACACACAGTATCCGATGCACAACTTAGGATCGAATATGACGTCATCCAGGGCGGAGATGGTGGCTATGTTGATACCGTGATGGCCAGTGTAGGCTAGATCAAATAACCAACGTTTCAACCAAACTACTGTCTTACGCTAAGTTTAACCGACCAACATACGCGAAGTTCAAACGAACAGCATTTACACCAAGTTCAAATAGGCCACGGCTGGTGAAGGCCAGATCAGCTATTCAACGTTGAAAAACTTACGCTAATCAACCAACATCCACACCGAGGTCAATTGGTTAGTGAAGGCACCAACAAAAGCCCTAGGTCTTAGACATAATTATAGCCACCAACGCATACCAAAATATCTATGCAGAAACCGTCAAGGCCTTTACACATATTGTCTAGGTATGTTGTATCATTTACAGCATACTAACTAAGGTAAAGCTACCTTTCAGGTGGCCCATAGGTAAAGCTACCTTGGAGGTATGCCCCAGGTAAAGCCTGGAGTCAGGTAGTAGGTAAAGACACCGTCGAGTCAGGTCAGCTATGCATAACCTGTCACACAATAACTGCGTAAAGGCAGCTAACAATGCCTACCCTTTAAAATAGCTACGAAAAGATAACAACCAATACATACCCTATCATAATAGCTATGTAAAGACAGCTAAAGATGCATAACCTAACTCAGTAATGATTGCTATTAAATAATGAACCATTACACTAGCCACGTAAAGACAGCTACCAACACCACAATAGCCACGTAAAAACAGTTATCGATCCGTGACCAAGATAATACCTACGTAAGACCTATATCAGTGCTAAGACAATAGCTCCGTAAGGAAAACCTACCACTTCATGAACTACGACAACAGCAAGGTGTGGACGGCTACCAATACATTACTTATCACAGCTACCAACACATAACTCGTCACACTAGCTAAGTAAATAGCGCTACGATTGAATAGCCTATCACACAGGCCAAATGAGGGTCACTAACTAAACCATCACAATATCTCTGTACATGGCAGATGGCGTGATGATCCTCATCTTTATCGCACACCTAACAGTAGGTTAGAAGCAATCTGGCTAGCTTAGGTTAGTGGGTTAAAAATAATTTTTTCTAAAAACTACCCCTCTAGACGTGGTTGAACACCCAACAGTAGGTTAGGTTAGAAGCACTCTGGCTAGCTTAGGTTAGTGGGTTGAAAATAATTTTTCCTAAAAACTACCCCTCTAGACGTGGTTGAACCCTCCCCCAAGGCTACGATCAAGGTCACATCGACCGCCTGCATCATCCAAAACCACCCCTAACTTTCAAAGGTTGGTCGTATCTCCATCACGGGCATCACTGACCTGTGGTTGTAGAAGTTAGGGGTGGTTTTGGATGATGCAGGCGGTCGATGTGACCTTGATCGTAGCCTTGGGGGAGGGTTCAACCACGTCTAGAGGGGTAGTTTTTAGGAAAAATTATTTTCAACCCACTAACCTAAGCTAGCCAGAGTGCTTCTAACCTAACCTACTGTTGGGTGTTCAACCACGTCTAGAGGGGTAGTTTTTAGAAAAAATTATTTTTAACCCACTAACCTAAGCTAGCCAGATTGCTTCTAACCTACTGTTAGGTGTGCGATAAAGATGAGGATCATCACGCCATCTGCCATGTACAGAGATATTGTGATGGTTTAGTTAGTGACCCTCATTTGGCCTGTGTGATAGGCTATTCAATCGTAGCGCTATTTACTTAGCTAGTGTGACGAGTTATGTGTTGGTAGCTGTGATAAGTAATGTATTGGTAGCCGTCCACACCTTGCTGTTGTCGTAGTTCATGAAGTGGTAGGTTTTCCTTACGGAGCTATTGTCTTAGCACTGATATAGGTCTTACGTAGGTATTATCTTGGTCACGGATCGATAACTGTTTTTACGTGGCTATTGTGGTGTTGGTAGCTGTCTTTACGTGGCTAGTGTAATGGTTCATTATTTAATAGCAATCATTACTGAGTTAGGTTATGCATCTTTAGCTGTCTTTACATAGCTATTATGATAGGGTATGTATTGGTTGTTATCTTTTCGTAGCTATTTTAAAGGGTAGGCATTGTTAGCTGCCTTTACGCAGTTATTGTGTGACAGGTTATGCATAGCTGACCTGACTCGACGGTGTCTTTACCTACTACCTGACTCCAGGCTTTACCTGGGGCATACCTCCAAGGTAGCTTTACCTATGGGCCACCTGAAAGGTAGCTTTACCTTAGTTAGTATGCTGTAAATGATACAACATACCTAGACAATATGTGTAAAGGCCTTGACGGTTTCTGCATAGATATTTTGGTATGCGTTGGTGGCTATAATTATGTCTAAGACCTAGGGCTTTTGTTGGTGCCTTCACTAACCAATTGACCTCGGTGTGGATGTTGGTTGATTAGCGTAAGTTTTTCAACGTTGAATAGCTGATCTGGCCTTCACCAGCCGTGGCCTATTTGAACTTGGTGTAAATGCTGTTCGTTTGAACTTCGCGTATGTTGGTCGGTTAAACTTAGCGTAAGACAGTAGTTTGGTTGAAACGTTGGTTATTTGATCTAGCCTACACTGGCCATCACGGTATCAACATAGCCACCATCTCCGCCCTGGATGACGTCATATTCGATCCTAAGTTGTGCATCGGATACTGTGTGTTGGCCTTAGTCGAGCCATTCATCGGGTACTATGTGTTAGCCCTAGTCAGGCTAGGCATAGGTTACTATGTGTTATCCATTAGCTAAGCTATGCATCGGACACTGTGTGTGTTAACCATAGTCAAACTAACCATTAGTTATTCACTAGCCTAGTTATGCTTTGGATACCATGTGTTAACCGTTAGTCATTCTATACCTCGGATACTATGTGCTAGCCCTTGTCGGGCTATGCATCGTTTGTCGGGCTATGTATTTGATTCCAGGATTGGTGTCTGTTGTCAGGCTAGGTATCTATTGTCTAGTTATGTATCTTTTGTCTAGCTATGTAGGCTATGGTCAGGCTAGGTATCTGTTATCAGGCAATGTAGGCTATGATCATGCTAGGTATCTGTTGTCAGGGTGCTGGTTACTCTTGCATCACCATAGATTTGTGTCTATGGATAACCAGCTTAGCATAGTATGTGGGTTTACACAGATAACACAGAATGTAGGCTAACTATATACATTACCCAAGCCATGCATTGGATACTTTATGTTAATCATTAGCCTAGCTATGCATTGGCTGTGTTAACCATTAGTCAGGCTACACATCAGATAATATGTGATATTCCATAGCCAGGCTCAGCATCGGCTACTATGTGCTAACCATTAGCGAGGCTATGCACCTGATATTATGTGTTGGGGCATTCTCAAGCTACTTATCGGATACTATATGTTAACCCATCGTCGGGCTATGCATCGGATACTATGTGTTAATGATTAGTCTAGCTATGTATCAGGTATTATGTGGGCAAGTTGTAGTCAGGCTACTGTGTGATAACCATTAGCTAAACTATGCATTGGATATAATTTGTAGGCCCTTGTCGGCTTACACACATGTTTGTTTAACGCAGTATGTAGGCCTAACATAGTATATACGCCTATCTATGATAGCACGGATATTGGCTTACCATAGTATTTATTCGGTTTACACGCATATTTGTTTAACAGCGTATATATGGCTATTTAGAGTATATTGCATGCTGGTTTAACATAGTATATATCAGGCTAGTGTTTCTTTCCAGCTGACTTTTGAAATGACATGTGTGACTATATCTAGACCATACATAATTGATAAGCCCATTTTGGGGGGTTTATGCTTATTTAGCGAGGCTATGCACCGGATATTACGTGTTGGGTCATACTATGTGTTAATGATTAGCCAAGCTATGTATCAGGTATTATGTGGTAATTTGCGGGCCGCTTTTAGGATAGTGTGTGATAGCCCTTTAGCTAAACTATGCATTGGATATAATTTGTAGGCCCTTGTCGGCTTACATACATGTTTGTTTAACGCAGTATGTAGGCCTAACATAGTATATACGCCTATCTATGATAGCACGGATATTGGCTTGGCGTATTTATGTGGGTTTACACGCATATTTGTTTAACAGCGTATATATGGCTATTTAGAGTATATTGCATGCTGGTTTAACATAGTATATAAGCTTATGTAGGATAGCATCCATGCTGGTTAGCATGGTATTTATGTAGGTTTACACGCATATCTGTTTAGCACAGGCTTAGCATATTATTTATGTAGGTTTACAAGCATATTTGTTTAACACACTATATAAGCTATCATTCATCCTGGCTTAACATAGGCCTATGCGGGTAACGGGGATATTTGCCTAATACAGGATGTATATAGGTTAACCTGCATATTGGTTTAACAGCGTATATATGGCTATTTAGAGTATATTGCATGCTGGTTTAACATAGTATATATGCCTATATTGGTTAGCATTGTATGTATATAGGTTGCGTAACTTTTTTAAATTATATTGTAATATTTGTTGACCGTCATGGGCGTGATAGGTTAACATTGTTAGCTATACCATATAGTACTTCCCGTATTATACGGTTGCCAGGTTCTACCTGATAGACGAGGTGAAACTAGCTCAGATCATATAGGCCTTGGCCAGTGGTTTACCGACATAGTAGGCACATTTAGGGATTCATGTAAGTCGGCTTGGTATAGTATGTATGCAGGTTTACACGCATGTTTGTTTAACACATTATGTGTACTATCCTGTATGTAGGCTTAACGTGGTATATACGCCCCTGTATGATAGCTTGCATGTTGACTTAGCATCGTTTTATAACATATATTTATTCACGTTTTGTGATAGGCCTCATTATTAGTGTTTCTCCATATATACCTTTATATCTAGATACATTTACAGCTATAGGAGATGTCCATTGAGGCTATTTGATTATTTACACTGATTTCTGATTATATATATGTAGGCCTTGGTATGCCGACAATACACAGTAATTTGATACAGTAATCAAAACATAAACACGTGCCTAGATTCACAACGACTCAGACTTGCGGGTTTTTATGCCTGCTATAGCGGTCGCCGGCAGCCGTTGCGGTTTTTAGATAATGCGTTATCGCTGCAAGTCTGTACATGTCTAACACACGGTCAAGCGTATTCCCTGAAACGACAGGGCTTTATTGCTTTGTTTATTATTTTGTAGCATAGACAAATTTTGACAATCATAACCCTTGCCCCCTCTAGTTATGGAGGGCCTAATACCCGAGTCGCTCGAGCGCCGATACGTCGTCAAATATATTAAACCTTTACGTGGGCTTGATAGGTTATGCGTTGGTAGATGTACCTTATAGTACTTCCCATATTATACGATTGCCAGGTTCTACCTGATATATGAGGTGAAACTATCTCTGTTCATATGGGCTTTGGCCGGTGATTTACCGACATGGTAGGCCCTTGTATGTTGGCCTAGCATAGTATGCGTGTGTGTTTAACACATTATGTGGGCTATCATATATATATTGCTTTAACGCTGTATATGGGCTTTCACGTCTTACAGCGACCGTTTGCGTAAGCCTACCGAGCCCCTGCAATGTGATTGGTCGATTCAACTTGTTGACTATTTGCGCTCGGTTGGTCGGTTACAATTAGTGTTTAGTTGGAATGTTGGTCGTTTGATGTAGCCGATCATTTTTGGTAATTTCATTTGATAACCACCCTCACTTAATGTAAGATTCCGGGGTTACTTTACCTATCGGCTGTCTTCGGGATGGCTTTTACCTGAGGCCATGCTCCGTATAGACTATTCCTATGTCCTGAGTGGCTTTACCGATGGTCTGCCTCAGTGGTAGCTTTACCTAAGGCCTAGCTGGCTTTACCTCACGCCCGACTCCGCGGTTACTTTACCTATGGTCTGACACCCGGATGGCCTTACCTAGGACTTGGTGGAGGTATTTGTCTTGGTCGATAGGTTGTAATTGATATAGCAACCAGCCTTGCCGGACTCTTGGGTAGCTTTACTTAAGTTCTACCTCCAAAGAGGGTTTACCTAAGACCAGGCTCCAGGGTAGCTTTACCTTAAGCCTTTTCCTCGGGTGGCTTTACTTAAGGGCCTGCCTTGGGTTGGCTAAATCCCCGCTGCAGGGATGCTATGCCTGAGGTTTGGGTGGGTCTACCTCCAAGATAGTGTGTTAACTCTGCAGGTTTGCCCCTTGCCCCTGCATCCGCCAATTTATTTAGGGTAGACCACTCTAGTTGGGGTATGCCTACTACTTGCCTAGACTCGCTCAAGCGCTGATACGTCATCAGATAACCGTTAAATCTTTCCAAAAGTTACCCCCACCACCCAAGCTATTCCAGGGTTACTTTACCTAAGAGATGTCTTTACCCGAGGGCTAGCTCCGTGTTAGCTTTACCTAAGGCCTAGCTGCCGGGTGGCTGGGCTCGGTTTGGCTTTAACCGATAGCGTGCTCCATATTGGCTCTACCTTGGCGGGTTTAACTGTTGCCTGGGTGGGTTTTACCTAGGACCCCGATTATTTTTGACAATCTAAAAACAGGTGCAGCCGGCCCCACAAAGGTCCATTATAGACTTTAACATTACCATATACGGTCATTTGATCCTGCCGGTCGATTTTCGGCAATTTTATATTTTTTTGTAAAAACTACCCCTCGGTGAATCCACCCCCGCAGCGTTCCTTATTGGACTCTAGACATATCCCGTACTGTCTGTTGATCCAGCCGATCGATTTTCGGCAATTTCATATTTTTTGTAAAAACTACCCCTAGGTGAAACTACCCCTACCGACGCAATAATACACTCTAGACATACCCTATCGGTCAAGGCACGTTTTTCCAAAATTTTTTCGAAAACTACCCCCCACCCCCAATCCACCCCCGGGGCTACCCCCGGAGATGGTCCTGAACGTTGCCGAGGTCACCCCCAACACTTAGGTTAGGTTAGGTTAGATCTATTTTGGCTGGCTTAGGTCAGTGTGTTGGGAATTTATTTTTTTTCGAAAAACTACCCCCTACCCCTCTAAACGTGTTCAAAACCACCCCTAAGGCTGGGATCCGGTAGGCAATGACCTCCTGCGTCATCCGAAACTACCCCTACAGTCCTGGGTTACGTAGCGGCCGATTTTTTTTTTTTTTTTTTCGAAAAACTACCCCCTACCCCCCTGAACGTGGTCGAAACCACCCCTTGGTCTAGGGTCAGGGCCGGGATGACCTTGAGCATCATCCAAAACTACCCCTATAGTCCTAGGTTACGTAGCGGCCGAGTTTAGGGGTGGGCGCGCTATTCTATGCCCTGTTCTACTTAGGCATATAGGTCACTAATACTTTCTACAAGTCTAACAACCAATTCAGGCCAACCGAGCAATTCAGAGTACGTTGTTAACAACCAGATCGATTCAACCTGTGGAACGAGTACCTGTTTGATAACGTAGCCATATAGGTCACTAATACTTTCTACAAGTCTAACAATCAATTCAGGCCAACCGAGCAATTCAGAGTACGTTGTTAACAACCAGATCGATTCAACCTGTGGAACGAGTACCTGTTTGATAACGTAGCCATATAGGTCACTAATACTTTCTACAAGTCTAACAATCAATTCAGGCCAACCGAGCAATTCAGAGTACGTTGTTAACAACCAGATCGATTCAACCTGTGGAACGAGTATCTGTTTGATAACGTAGGCATATAGGTAACTAATACTTTCTACAAGTCTAACAATCAATTCAGGGCAACCGAGCAATTCAGGGTACGTTGTTAACAACCAGATCGATTCAACCTGTGGAACGAGTACCTGTTTGATAACGTAGGCATATAGGTCACTAATACTTTCTACAAGTCTAACAATCAATTCAGGCCAACCGAGCTATTCAGAGTACGTTGTTAACAACCAGATCGATTCAACCTGTGGAACGAGTACCTGTTTGATAACGTAGCCATATAGGTCACTAATACTTTCTACAAGTCTAACAATCAATTCAGGCCAACCGAGCAATTCAGAGTACGTTGTTAACAACCAGATCGATTCAACCTGTGGAACGAGTATCTGTTTGATAACGTAGGCATATAGGTCACTAATACTTTCTACAAGTCTAACAATCAATTCAGGCCAACCGAGCAATTCAGAGTACGTTGTTAACAACCAGATCGATTCAACCTGTGGAACGAGTATCTGTTTGATAACGTAGGCATATAGGTCACTAATACTTTCTACAAGTCTAACAATTAATTCAGGCCAACCGAGCAATTCAGAGTACGTTGTTAACAACCAGATCGATTCAACCTGTGGAACGAGTATCTGTTTGATAACGTAGCCATATAGGTCACTAATACTTTCTACAAGTCTAACAATCAATTCAGGCCAACCGAGCAATTCAGAGTACGTTGTTAACAACCAGATCGATTCAACCTGTGGAACGAGTATCTGTTTGATAACGTAGGCATATAGGTCACTAATACTTTCTACAAGTCTAACAATCAATTCAGGCCAACCGAGCTATTCAGAGTACGTTGTTAACAACCAGATCGATTCAACCTGTGGAACGAGTACCTGTTTGATAACGTAGCCATATAGGTCACTAATACTTTCTACAAGTCTAACAATCAATTCAGGCCAACCGAGCAATTCAGAGTACGTTGTTAACAACCAGATCGATTCAACCTGTGGAACGAGTATCTGTTTGATAACGTAGGCATATAGGTCACTAATACTTTCTACAAGTCTAACAATCAATTCAGGGCAACCGAGCAATTCAGGGTACGTTGTTAACAACCAGATCGATTCAACCTGTGGAACGAGTACCTGTTTGATAACGTAGGCATATAGGTCACTAATACTTTCTACAAGTCTAACAATCAATTCAGGCCAACCGAACAATTCAGAGTACGTTGTTAACAACCTGATCGATTCAACCTGTGGAATGAGTACCTGTTTGTTAACGTAGGCATATAGGTCACTAATACTTTCTACAAGTCTAACAACCAATTCAGGCCAACCGAGCAATTCAGGGTACGTTGTTAACAACCAGATCGATTCAACCTGTGGAACGAGTACCTGTTTGATAACGTAGGCATATAGGTCACTAATACTTTCTACAAGTCTAACAACCAATTCAGGGCAACCGAGCAATTCAGATTACGTTGTTAACAACCAGATCGATTCAACCTGTGGAACGAGTACCTGTTTGATAACGTAGCCATATAGGTCACTAATACTTTCTACAAGTCTAACAATCAATTCAGGCCAACCGAGCAATTCAGAGTACGTTGTTAACAACCAGATCGATTCAACCTGTGGAACGAGTATCTGTTTGATAACGTAGGCATATAGGTCACTAATACTTTCTACAAGTCTAACAATCAATTCAGGGCAACCGAGCAATTCAGGGTACGTTGTTAACAACCAGATCGATTCAACCTGTGGAACGAGTACCTGTTTGATAACGTAGGCATATAGGTCACTAATACTTTCTACAAGTCTAACAATCAATTCAGGCCAACCGAGCTATTCAGAGTACGTTGTTAACAACCAGATCGATTCAACCTGTGGAACGAGTACCTGTTTGATAACGTAGCCATATAGGTCACTAATACTTTCTACAAGTCTAACAATCAATTCAGGCCAACCGAGCAATTCAGGGTACGTTGTTAACAACCAGATCGATTCAACCTGTGGAACGAGTACCTGTTTGATAACGTAGGCATATAGGTCACTAATACTTTCTACAAGTCTAACAACCAATTCAGGCCAACCGAGCAATTCAGAGTACGTTGTTAACAACCAGATCGATTCAACCTGTGGAACGAGTACCTGTTTGATAACGTAGGCATATAGGTCACTAATACTTTCTACAAGCCTAACAACCAATTCAGGCCAACCGAGCAATTCAGGGTACGTTGTTAACAACCAGATCGATTCAACCTGTGGAACGAGTATCTGTTTGATAACGTAGGCATATAGGTCACTAATACTTTCTACAAGTCTAACAATCACTTCAGGCCAACCGAGCAATTCAGGGTACGTTGTTAACAACCAGATCGATTCAACCTGTGGAACGAGTACCTGTTTGATAACGTAGGCATATAGGTCACTAATACTTTCTACAAGTCTAACAATCACTTCAGGCCAACCGAGCAATTCAGGGTACGTTGTTAACAACCAGATCGATTCAACCTGTGGAACGTGTACCTGTTTGATAACGTAGCCATATAGGTCACTAATACTTTCTACAAGCCTAACAACCAATTCAGGCCAACCGAGCAATTCAGGGTACGTTGTTAACAATCAGTTCGATTCAACCTGTGGAACGAGTACCTGTTTGATAACGTAGGCATATCGTTGAACGTAGTTCCAAGCTTTTAAGTCTTTGGAAATTGATCAATGAGTAAATCAGCTTTCATACAGTCGCTATATCTTATTGGAGATAAAATTTTATAAGATTTTTTATTGTGCGGAAATTGAAATCAGTTAATCTGGTTTCGATTAATGTAAAATACATTACATATTCCTAGTATTGCCCCTTTCAGGGTTTTTTGGCACTGAAAAAATATTCTTTAATTTGCATCCGTTTCAGTAAGAAATATCATACCACCATCTTTTTGTGATATTTGTATTTATTATTTAGATATTATTATAAAAAATAATCTAACTTTACTTGTTGGTTTAGCCATTATCTGTTATGTTTATATTATTCATTTGTAGTTTTTATTAATATTTTACAGTATTTTCAATATTTAAAAATACTGTGTTTTGGAACTTTATGACCAAATGATAGCTATTATTGTAGTAACGAACTTTGAGGCAGGTTTTTGGATTTTTTCTCTATTTTAATAACTTTGAAGTCTTAGGTTTTAAAATAGAAATGGGATTTACTGTGAGTTTACGATATGCTGGAGTTTCATTTATTGCTGTAATAGTCTGATTAATGAGGTTCCTGGGCCAGTTCTTGAACTAATATATCGGATTTATTTATTTGACTTTACCTTTATAAATCAGTTTAGTATTTTACAAGTAAGAGTAGGAATATTTTTAGTTTTAAATATTACATTAAATTTAGGATTATTGTAACAACACTGTTAACATTGATGTGGTTGAAACCTTGTCAAAACTATTTTATCAATATAGTTATAGACTGTCAACTAGATTCATTAAACGCGGCTAATATGTTTTAACTTAGTCCAAATAGTAAAGGTGCTATTTTTTGTTTCACCAACAAATATCAATAAATCCTCTAAAGATAGTGAATTTTGAAAATTTTAATTAATTATGTAAAAATTAAGTAGATCTATAAATATTGTGCAATAACAAAGTGAGTAAACATTTTTAAATATTAAAAATAAGGAATTGAGAAAGTTTGGTATTACTTGATAACGGCACATTTTATATTTTTCAAAAGTCATTCATTTGGGAAAAGACATCTTTTCTATTGATTTGTCCACAAAAATATGTGCAAAACAAATGTCTAAAACTTGAAATAATTTGATACAGGACCTTTCTCAAACGTCTAGGAACACAAAGGAAACCCTTAATTAGTAAAGTAGAGGTATCAGATAGCCTTGATTATCATTAAATTAATACCGGTTAGCGATATTTAAATGACATCGCTATGGCCAACCTAATAAACTTAAACTGTCTATAATTCAATAGTAAAGAGTTATGCTTTTAACATGCATTAAAGCTTTCAACTCTAAAGGTAGTCTGTATATTCTTTTTCATTTCAAAAGAAACATTTTCCTTTGAAATATTACAATACAGTACGTTCTAATAACGTGTTCTAGAAATTACTGTTTCACATGACGATTCGCTTTATATCTATACATATGTCTTTATATTCGAGTTTCAATCCGAGCATTTTACTAATCATCCACAGAAAGTTCTACAATTAACCATTTCTTAGTTCGTATTTTTAGCTAATTTTATAAATCAAAAAGAATTTTACCTTTTCCCCTTCTGAAATATGTATTAAACCTTCAATTATTAATTTATACAAGAAGAAACATTTTCAATAAATTCTACAAAATGTTCCTTTAATGTTTTGGGCACATGTGCTATACGTAATCTTATTATCTTCAAAAAATTTATTAATAAAAACATTGTAATTATATGTGTTCCTTAGGCTATTTGCAGACTTAAGGATCATTCGTCCTGGGGGTTCGCAGGCCAAACCTCAGTGTGGACCTCAGCTCAACCCTCGGGTCTCATGTTACTTCTGGATAAATTATGATATCCCAAACAAGTAGTTCCATTTTATACAAAATATCTATTTAGAAAATCCTATTTGATTATCTACGTCCAAAGCATTGAATAGAACGCTGGCAGGTCCACACTATATAAAGTAATAGCACACAATAAACCAATAATGTAATATTTTACCCTATAATAAGTATTATGATCAGAGGGTAACTTCCGTTTTACAATTTCTTGAACAGTTACACTAAAAGAGGGCCAAAGATCCGATTAACCTACGTGAGACCCCATCTTCTGCTTTAAACAAGAACTCTACAAGGACAGTTTTGTTTTGCTTCTTTTCGATATTTAGCAACGCTTTTATTTTTAAATTTTTCTTTACAAATATATTTGATAAATGTTTTTATGCTTGTTTGATTTTCTTTTTCTTGTTCAATGTTTCATTTACACCTTTTTCATTCCAGTTTTGTGTTTTTTTTATGTTTTAATCTTTCATCTTACACCTTATTTGTAGTATGCATTATTTGATAAATATTAATTATTTAATACTGTTATTTTGCAAAATATAATACAAAATATATTGTGTAATGCAAAATATTCTATTTATTGCAAAATATTTGAATTATGTTTACAATATTTAACTTTCTATTGTGACGTTTTCAGTTTTGACCCAGTTTACTTACACTTAGAAAACACTAATAAACCAGGCAGACAATAGATAAACAAACCGGCTATGTATTAGGATAGGGATGGTAAAGAAATAAAAAGGCTATTACATTTAAACAAATAAACACATCCCTCATTGAAATAAAAATGCAAATTACCTCATTTCGAGCCATTAGGGGTTGTCAAGACCAAGGAATAACGTGAACTCTTATTGCAGGGGCTTTAATTATAAAAATAGCCGCTTCGCAGCAGCACTGTAGCCTTCATTAACACCCTCGTTAGCATTTTACTAACCCATTATCTTACAATGTTTTCTTTTCATTATTTAACCGCCTTTTATCATAAGCTTTATTTAAAGGTTTTGTGTATTGGGTTGGAAGAAACATTTTCTATGGAATTTATTTCAGGCGTAATTTATTGATTTATGTAATACCAATTAATTTCTATTTCAGAATTTTTCAGGAAAACCTATATCTGATGCTATTGAAATTCTAAGCAACAGACTAGATTATCATTACAAAATAATAATTGTAATACGTAAGTAATTCTGGACTTTAATAAATCTTTACTTAAAGTAAAGGTTTACTTATGTAACACACAAATTATATTGTACATCTTAGCTTAAAGTTGTTATTTTACAAGACGATGACGATCGGAGATTTGAAAATGTTTTTATTCACTAAATTATAAGCTTATAATTTATATATATTTACATAAAACTTATTGATACAAAACGTTTTTAATGGTTCTGTGCTATGCTCGTTAGCACTTCTTAATAAAGCGAATCCTATAAATTGTCCTTTTTGAGGTTGTTTATTTATGAATAAATAGGTTTACTTGCCCCTTATATTGTTTTTGCCTGTTACTTAATTTTAACTCAAATAAACTTGGTCTTATGGTGGCTTTTCTTTAACATTGACTTGCTAATTATCGGATTTTATTAGTTTGTTATTAATTTCATACTCATTTTCAACTGTATCAAGGTACGTTGAACAATTAAAATAATTATTCCCTAATTTAAATCTTAAAAGCGATTTATATCCTCTTCTTTGATCGTATTACATTAAGTTTTGTTCAGTTTTTGCATGTAAATTTTTGTACACCTATTATTTGTGCCCGTCAATCTCGCTTAAAAATCCATTGTGGCTACCACGTCATACAATGTGGCTACCACGACTTACAACGTGGCTACCACGTCTTACAATGTGGCTACCACGTCTTACAATGTGACTACCACGTCTTACAATGTGGCTACCATGTCTTACAATGTGACTACCACGTCTTACAATGTGGCTACCACGTCTTACAATGTGGCTACCACGTCTTACAATGTGGCTACCATGTCTTACAATGTGGCTACCACGTCTTACAATGTGGCTACCACGTCTTACAATGTGGCTACCACGTCTTACAATGTGGCTACCACGTCATACAATGTGGCTACCACGTCTTACAATGTGGCTACCACGTCTTACAATGTGTCTACCACGTCATACAATGTGACTACCACGTCATACAATGTGGCTACCACGTCATACAATGTAACTACCACGTCTTACAATGTGACTACCACGTCTTACAATGTGGCTACCATGTCATACAATGTGGCTACCACGTATTACAATGTGGCTACCATGTCTTACAATGTGACTACCACGCCCTACAATGTGGCTACCACGTCTTACAATGTGGCTACCACGTCATACAATGTGGCTACCACGTCATACAATGTGGCTACCACGCCCTTCAATGTGGCTACCACGTCTTACAATGTGACTACCACGTCTTACAATGTGACTACCATGTCTTACAATGTGACTACCACGTCTTACAATGTGGCTACCACGTCATACAATGTGGCTACCACGTCATACAATGTGACTACCATGTCTTACAATGTGAATACCGCGCCCTACAATGTGGCTACCACGTCTTACAATGTGGCTACCACGTCATACAATGTGGCTACCACGTCATACAATGTGGCTACCACGCCCTTCAATGTGGCTACCACGTCTTACAATGTGACTACCACGTCTTACAATGTGACTACCATGTCTTACAATGTGGCTACCATGTCTTACAATGTGACTACCACGTCTTACAATGTGGCTACCACGTCATACAATGTGGCTACCACGTCATACAATGTGACTACCACGTCTTACAATGTGACTACCATGTCTTACAATGTGGCTACCATGTCTTACAATGTGACTACCACGTCTTACAATGTGGCTACCACGTCATACAATGTGGCTACCACGTCATACAATGTGGCTACCACGTCATACAATGTGACTACCATGTCTTACAATGTGAATACCGCGCCCTACAATGTGGCTACCACGTCTTACAATGTAGCTACCATGTCTTACAATGTGATTACCACGTCATACAATGTGACTACGACGTCTTACAATGTGGCTACCAGTTCTTACAATTTGGCTACCATGTCTTACAATGTGGCTACCACGTCTTACAAATTGGACGTTCTTGATCTTAATCATTGTTAGAGTAATTTAATTGCGTACATGCTGTTATAAGATATGGAAACTGAATAAGGTTATATATAAGTAAGGAAGCGCTCGTAAACCGACCTGGTAGATTATAAGAACATGCTATATAAGGATCTTGTTTCAGTTATTTAGCAGACAAGCCTACATTCACCCCTAAATATGCAATAAATAAGAGTTGTTCGACAAACTCACTGACATTCTCATCTATACATAATTTATCAATACTGAAAGCTAAATGTCGTTTGCTTGGATCCCTAAAACCAGATAAAATAAATCAGAATGCGACTTAACATATATAAAAACTTTAAATATTTAAAATATCACTTTATAACAAACTTGTTCTCCCTCTCTCTGTCCTTTTCTTTCTTCCTCTCTCTCTCTCTATATATATATATATATATATATATATATATATATATATATATATATATATATATTTTGCATGATTTATTTCTGATAATGTTGGTTCTGTTTACCAACGAAAAATTTAAATGTTACAAAATTAATAAATAATTCTTGTATTTGAATATACTCAGTTGTTTTGATTGTTATAGAAGAAAACAAATTATATATATATATATATATATATATATATATATATATATATATATATATATATATATTTACGTTGTGTGCATAGATACGTTTATGTGTGCGTATCTTTTTGTTTGTCTCTGTCTGTCTCTTTCTTTCTCTGTCTGATTATATATATTTTAACATTTTTAAAATAGTGAGAATATTATTTGACACCAAGTAAATATCTAAAATATATGTCTTTGTGTTTAGATACCCTGCAAGGATAGAGACTAAATGATCACGGGGTAACAACTCAAAACTTTGTGCCGAAGCATAAAATAGTATAGTAAAGGTACGAGCAGTAGGAAACGAATATCCGAAGCTGTTCTGTAATCCCTTACTTCAATACCTCAATACCACTGCTACTCAGATCAAAGCGTTTGAGGGTACAGCACTCAAATATTGACTACAGCATGTTGAGCAGATTAGTCAGGCCGCATGATTTCGGTTGTGTCTTAGCGTTGTAAACAGTGTTGGCATGAAACTAAATTAAAGAACAATTTTTATTAGTTCACATCCGGTCATTAAATGTTAACAAATGCTAACTTTAATCCTTTGAAAAATGAACGAATAGTTGTTAACTGAATTTTTGCAGTAAACTGAAATATATAATGGCTGTAGCTCCTCTACGTAGACCAGGTTTCGAAGATTGATTTTTGTCTTCACTTATTAGACTTTCAGTGACTTAAATGTGTAATAAATACGCGTGTATACCTTGGCTTATAAAAATATAAAAATGGAAAACTGGAGTCTGGAGATTGCAATTAAGAGGTCACATATAGTGATTAATTATAGAGCTGGAAATGAAATTAAGCTATTTAATTAGGTTCTAAAGCCAAAGGTTTTTTTATAAAAGATATTGTAAATAGAATCATTACATCCCAAATGGTTTGTTTAATTATATACAGGACACTAGAAAAAATAAAATACTTGGATGAGCTTTGAAAAATGTTAACATAACCAAACCATTGTTATTAGCCTATAAAGGATACAATAATACCTTTTCTTTAGGATGCTACTTTTTTTGAATTTTTAGGATGGAATCTTTTCAAGCTGTTTGGAGAATTCTCTATAGACTATTCGTAATCATAAAGCAATAAGATAATCTAATTAATAGATAGAGTATATAATAAATTAAAAGGTATTTAATTCAAAATCATTTACTATTAGGTGAAATAAATCTTTGCAACCCTCTTATTAGTGAAATGTAAGGAATCCAAGGCATATCTGCAGTCAAAATTAATCTGTAAGACGTTGCAGAAGGAATACTGTAATTTATAGTGCTTATGTAAAAATGTTTTTAGTTATAATCTAGAGAGAACTAAAATATTAAAAGGCAACAACAGTTGCCTTCAGAGAATGTACTCTTTAAAGAAAAAGGAATTTAACATTTGAAAAGTGAATAACTAAAACCTTTATAGCGGACAGGAGCCAGTTATCAAGTTGTGGTATTATCTTTCACCGGTGAAAGATACATTGGCTGTGATACTCATATCAATATTTTATACTCTACTTGTGGTAAGACAAATTTCCGGTCACAAGAGAATTCTATTCTACTTATTAACCTAGGCATATTGCGTAGATATCTTGCTTAAAAACCGTACAGAGATGATGTCTACAAAGGCATGTTCTCCTCCATAGCCGAACCTTTTCTGGTCCCTACACTAGTTATAGCCTATCTATTACACACTATTCTCGCCTAGGTTTATTACTGCCGTCTTCAAATACTAAACTATCTCTCGATAGAAAACAAATCCCAATAGTAAAAACAACTTCTAACAATCTATAAATATAGGCCTTCTACTCTTCTCGCTTTATTAAGGTTAACGATTGTGCGTTGTAATATTAGGCTACTCTCAGTACAATCTCCGCTGATACTGTGGTATAATACATTATTTCTCTTGACGATATGGCAACCACTTCGATACAAACTGCAATCTGTCTTACTCTGGCAGTTTGCAGATCTGTTGTAAGCAAAAACAAATCGCTGATACTGTGGTATAATACATTATTTCTCTTGACGATATGGCAACCACTTCGATACAAACTGCAATCTGTCTTACTCTGGTAGTTTGCAGATCTGTTGTAAGCAAAAACAAATCGCTGATACTGTTGTATAATACATTATTTCTCTTGACGATATGGCAACCACTTCGATACAAATGACAATCTATCTTACTCTGGTAGTTTGCAGATCTATTGTAAGCAAAAACAAATCGCTGATACTGTGGTATAATACATTATTTCTCTTGACGATATGGCAACCACTTCGATACAAACTGCAATCCGTCTTACTCTGGTAGTTTGCAGATCTGTTGTAAGCAAAAACAAATCGCTGATACTGTTGTATAATACATTATTTCTCTTGACGATATGGCAACCACTTCGATACAAATGACAATCTATCTTACTCTGGTAGTTTGCAGATCTGTTGTAAGCAAAAACAAATCGCTGATACTGTGGTATAATACATTATTCCTCTTGACGATATGGCAACCACTTCGATACAAACGCCAATCCGTCTTACTCTGGTAGTTTGCAGATCTGTTGTAAGCAAAAACAAATCGCTGATACTGTTGTATAATACATTATTTCTCTTGACGATATGGCAACCACTTCGATACAAATGACAATCTATCTTACTCTGGTAGTTTGCAGATCTATTGTAAGCAAAAACAAATCGCTGATACTGTGGTATAATACATTATTTCTCTTGACGATATGGCAACCACTTCGATACAAATGACAATCTATCTTACTCTGGTAGTTTGCAGATCTGTTGTAAGCAAAAACAAATCGCTGATACTGTTGTATAATACATCATTTCTCTTGACGATATGGCAACCACTTCGATACAAACGGCAATCCGTCTTACTCTGGTAGTTTGCAGATCTGTTGTAAGCAAAAACAAATCGCTGATACTGTTGTATAATACATTATTTCTCTTGACGATATGGCAACCACTTCGATACAAACGGCAATCCGTCTTACTCTGGTAGTTTGCAGATCTGTTGTAAGCAAAAACAAATCGCTGATACTGTTGTATAATACATTATTTCTCTTGACGATATGGCAACCACTTCGATACAAATGACAATCTATCTTACTCTGGTAGTTTGCAGATCTGTTGTAAGCAAAAACAAATCGCTGATACTGTTGTATAATACATTATTTCTCTTGACGATATGGCAACCACTTCGATACAAATGACAATCTATCTTACTCTGGTAGTTTGCAGATCTATTGTAAGCAAAAACAAATCGCTGATACTGTTGTATAATACATTATTTCTCTTGACGATATGGCAACCACTTCGATACAAATGACAATCTATCTTACTCTGGTAGTTTGCAGATCTATTGTAAGCAAAAACAAATCGCTGATACTGTTGTATAATACATTATTTCTCTTGACGATATGGCAACCACTTCGATACAAATGACAATCTATCTTACTCTGGTAGTTTGCAGATCTATTGTAAGCAAAAACAAATCGCTGATACTGTGGTATAATACATTATTTCTCTTGACGATATGGCAACCACTTCGATACAAATGACAATCTATCTTACTCTGGTAGTTTGCAGATCTATTGTAAGCAAAAACAAATCGCTGATACTGTTGTATAATACATTATTTCTCTTGACGATATGGCAACCACTTCGATACAAATGACAATCTATCTTACTCTGGTAGTTTGCAGATCTATTGTAAGCAAAAACAAATCGCTGATACTGTTGTATAATACATTATTTCTCTTGACGATATGGCAACCACTTCGATACAAATGACAATCTATCTTACTCTGGTAGTTTGCAGATCTATTGTAAGCAAAAACAAATCGCTGATACTGTTGTATAATACATTATTTCTCTTGACGATATGGCAACCACTTCGATACAAATGACAATCTATCTTACTCTGGTAGTTTGCAGATCTATTGTAAGCAAAAACAAATCGCTGATACTGTGGTATAATACATTATTTCTCTTGACGATATGGCAACCACTTCGATACAAATGACAATCTATCTTACTCTGGTAGTTTGCAGATCTATTGTAAGCAAAAACAAATCGCTGATACTGTTGTATAATACATTATTTCTCTTGACGATATGGCAACCACTTCGATACAAATGACAATCTATCTTACTCTGGTAGTTTGCAGATCTATTGTAAGCAAAAACAAATCGCTGATACTGTTGTATAATACATTATTTCTCTTGACGATATGGCAACCACTTCGATACAAATGACAATCTATCTTACTCTGGTAGTTTGCAGATCTATTGTAAGCAAAAACAAATCGCTGATACTGTTGTATAATACATTATTTCTCTTGACGATATGGCAACCACTTCGATACAAATGACAATCTATCTTACTCTGGTAGTTTGCAGATCTATTGTAAGCAAAAACAAATCGCTGATACTGTTGTATAATACATTATTTCTCTTGACGATATGGCAACCACTTCGATACAAATGACAATCTATCTTACTCTGGTAGTTTGCAGATCTGTTGTAAGCAAAAACAAATCGCTGATACTGTTGTATAATACATTATTTCTCTTGACGATATGGCAACCACTTCGATACAAATGACAATCTATCTTACTCTGGTAGTTTGCAGATCTATTGTAAGCAAAAACAAATCGCTGATACTGTGGTATAATACATTATTTCTCTTGACGATATGGCAACCACTTCGATACAAACGGCAATCTGTCTTACTCTGGTAGTTTGCAGATCTATTGTAAGCAAAAACAAATCGCTGATACTGTTGTATAATACATTATTTCTCTTGGCGATATGGCAACCACTTCGATACAAACGGCAATCTGTCTTACTCTGGTAGTTTGCAGATCTGTTGTAAGCAAAAACAAATCGCTGATACTGTGGTATAATATATTATTTCTCTTGACGATATGGCAACCACTTCGATACAAATGGCAATCTGTCTTACTCTGGTTGTTTGCAGATCTGTTGTAAGCAAAAACAAATCGCTGATAATGTATTTGAATAACGCATACTCTAATACATTTTGCTTATGTTCCACCATTGACAAAATGAAACCTAGAGGTTTATTTCATCCTATTCAAGGCTTTCAAAGGCTAGTACCTACTCTATATTCCACTTTCAGACATTCCCAACATGTATTTGTTAGTTAGTTCGCCTCCACACCACTTACAAAACGCGATCAACAACAGTTACCTTGAACGACAAACCTTTACCGTCACAATGTTCTATATCATTGTATTTTAGCATGTTTCGTGTATAAAATGCATGGTAATTATAATAATAGGGAAAATTATCTATCCAATAAGATCATATTTTTGTTCGTATTCGATATACATTTTTCAATATTACAGATTGTTATTTCTTTAGACTAAACAAATCGAAAAGAAGGTTCGTTTACTAAAGATTATGGATACGTAGTTCAATCAGTAATCATCTCACAAGGTCGCGGTGGCATGTTCTACTTTACAGCGCTCCACGATGCTGATTCAACAGCCTGATGTGTACAGTCCCTACGAGAATAGAACTAAAACCATTACGCCTGTGTAGGGATATAAAACCATAAAACTGGGAGCTTTACTCGTTACACAAATAAACGTATGTAAATAATCCTTTGTCGAAACTCACACGTCCCTGATACTTTTCTTTAAGAAAATACAAAATAGTTAATAATAATATACATCTTTGCTAAAACTCTTCAATAAAACGAATGTTTATTGTTAGGGGGACTACCCTTATAGACTACTACTATTTATAAAGGATAAGAACTTATTATTTGTTTAAAGGCAGAGAAATAAAAACCCATCGTAGCGGGTACAGGAGAATAAAGGCATTGCTAGTGCAGGGCTCCGCAGCTTCAAACCCATCTTAAGAAGGTGGGAAATGAAGTTTATGTGGTATTAGGTAGGAGAAACACATGGCATAACGATATCGTAATACTGAGGATAGGTAAAGTTGTAGCAGCTCCTGGATAAATCACTTACCAGGAGTATTGTATTTGTACCCTCTTGCTGGAAAATATTATGCAATTGTTTTCCAACAACTTGTCAGAAAATTCTGGCTTTATTCATTAAAAAATTAACATTTTTAATAATAAATATTTCTTTAAGAATATTTATATTTTTCAAAATAATTATCTTGACAACATTTAAACCGTTTCATTGACTGAAATGGAAAATGTGAATATTTTTATAAAAACTTTCTAAATTAGAAAAAGTAGATCACTTTTAAAAACTGATGACAACGTGTCTTCAAATAACAAAGATAATATTTAAATATTGCTTGCTGATCATTAACAATCAAGATTTACACATCGAATATGTTCAATTCACTTTCAGTAAAGATACGTTACATATAGCATACAGCTCTATTTGGCCAGGACCAGGAATAATTAATAAGAATTACAACTATAGCATCTCTGCGCACTTTTCTTGCCTTCTAACGATTTTAGCATGGACTAGACGAAACTGTGGTCTTGCCTGAAATCTCTTTTTCCAAAGCGGTAGTACTTAAAGATCAGTACGTCCTCTCCATGGCGACACAGGATACCCAGCTCAGAACCTCTATTGCTATGTAATGTAGCTGCCCCTGAGACGTATGTAACCAGACAACTGCAGTGTTCTAACTCTATTCACTATTGATCCAGGCTAGATTTATTAACTTAGGCACAAAACATGCAGAAAAACTCAAACCTCAAACATTCTTAATTAGAAATGATTTGAATGTCATACATGTTTCGGCAGCCAAGTTGTCCCCCAATGACGGATGATCCTCAGTATGAACAGTGATGAGGACAGGTTGGCTGTCGAAGTGTATATGCCATTATTGTCATTTTTCTAATCATTTGTGATTTGAGTTGTGAGATTTTACACGTTTAATGCGTGAGCTTTTCTTTAACAAATGTAAAATTGTACTTAAGAAAATTCACGGAGTTTAATTTCAGATGCCATGTCACAGATTCCATGTCACAGATGCTATGTTACAGATAACAAGTCACAGATTACATGTCACAGATATCACTTCACAGATTCCATGAAATACTTTATATATATATATATATATATATATATATATATATATATATATATAAAGAACTAAGTCAAAATACAAATACAAGAATTATAATTGAATTTACAATTCAAAGCTTTTCGTTGGCTAACAGTACCAACATCATCAGGAATATTAAACCTGGAAATATAACTTTGCCACACTGTTTTTTTGTATTCACTTATCACTTTCACTATATGTACTTAGACTATATTTAGCATAAATACCAAGTAAGATTCTTGTTTAAGTACATATAGTGAAAGTTATATATATATATATATATATATATATATAGTATATCGGAATATATCCTGGATCGAAAATTTACAGACATATTTGCATAGACTGTGATATCGGCAGACTATGTATATTTCTTCAGCAATGTATAAAAGCTATTAAATAAAACTTGTTGCACATAAACGGTTCTAACTTTGATATAAATTGTGATTTTATAGTTTTATGTTCCATTGAAATTAATAGTGATCATATTTTTCTATTAGTATGCAGTGTTAAACCAAAGTATATAATCAACTAGAACGGAACAATATTGCTGTCCCTTACGTTACCTTGATCTCATTATTTTATAATGTCTAAATTCTGAAGAGACATTGTTTTTACAACAAAATTAGCAATAAAGTAGGATATTTCATGCTGAAGTACGATAATTCCCGAGGAACAGTTGGCAGCTCCCATTATGCAACTAATGTGCCTCTTTGTATTATTACAACATTACCCGTGTATATTTCCCTACAAATCCTCGTATTGCGTGATAGCGTTTTCGGCTATCTCGTCTTACATTCAAAATGTGTTCTACCTAATCACAATCTCGTTTCATGTATAGTCTAAAAGATGTGTTTCTTGGCGTCGTAAAACAATGTTTTTTTCTACAAGATACTGAACTAAAAAATAATAAAAAATGCAATGCATATATAATTAAATATATAAAAGACAGACAAACACACACGCATACACACACACACACACACGGGTGCACCCACACACACACATAATATATATATTCACATATGAGTATGTATAAGCGTAATGTGACTATAACTCACATGAACCGAATAACATAATTGCATTACATATTAGTTACGTGTGATGGAATGCATTGGTGACTCAGAAGTCGATATTTACGGCGTATTTTGTTGTGAAATCTATATTCATTTAGTGATAAGAACAATTTCAAAAACAAGACCCACTACAAACTGAGGCTTAAGAGAAAAAAAATTGTAAAAATTAGTAATTATGTGTCAAATTAATTATTTTGTATACGGCTTATAGATACCAATTATTATCGATGTTAGAAATCAAACGGAATTAGTAATATAATACTCGATATGCGGCTTTAAATGTTGCTACTGACAATTGGGGCCTAATTGGCTAAAGTTTTCACTACAATCTCAGTAGGCCTACATTATTGTAAAACGTAATGAAATTATTTTAGTGAATATAATCAAAACAATTCAACGGAAAACGAATAAAAACGCCTGTTTCTGAATAGAGGATTTGTATTTCTTTCTATTGTCAAATGATGATTAAGCTGTTATATTTCAATATTGATATTCATAGCTGTTTACATATTCATAGCCTGAACTCTATGTAATATATTTATGATTTTTATTTTTACATTTTCAGTAACTTTGGAAATTATATTTCATTATATATTAATATATTGGAGAAATGTTTGTTTTTAACAACAACAACAAAAAAACATTTTTAATGTGCATTAAAAATAAAACTTAAAATAATGAAATATATGTATAGGTAAGTTTAAAATACTGTTTTATATATGCGATGGCGGGTAGTTTCAAGGTATTGAGCATGAGATATATTTAAAATTTTAGTTTTATATTTTCAGTTGATTTTCCTTCGAAATATAGACAATATCAATTAAAGACATACTTAGAATAATCAGTAATATTATTCAATCAGCACAAAGCACTGCACAACAACGAGAAATACGTAGCGTTAGAGGTAGGTAATCAAGAAATAATTCGAAACCGAGAAGTTGAAAAAAATGATATTTCACAATGATGTGTTCCAGACCTTCAACTACAAAATTTGAATGATCAAAGGACTCGAATTAGCAGATGTCGTCAACGGGAACTCATGACGCAAGGACAAATAAGTTTATTACCAAAACAAAATAGAATGCGCCCTAAGTGCGTCGTGAATTTTATTTTATCGTCTGGCATTCCAATATGAAGCCCATATTGATTATGGTTTACATTCACAAATAACCATCGAAATACCGGATCGAAATTGTCAATATTCTAACTTCCCAATATTAAATGTTAAATCCTTGAAACACACTGCGTCTTTGGATAAATGGTTTTGTCCTGTCGTTAAAGATATCTCTAAAACCAACTGGAAATGTTTCAAGAATTTGTTTCAGCAAAAAATGAAATACTGAAATTATTCAAAGCAATGTCTTCTCGGTATCAAAGTGACGATTATATGGTTTTCACAAAGCAGGCACACATTCCGCTAAAGAGCATCCAGGCAGTATTTATACCCCAACAGTTAATGAAGTTACAGAACATTTTTTACAGAGATGGGTAAAATTACACCAGATAAACAATAAAGCCGGCTCTTCATATCATGCCACGGAGTATCAAATTATTTCATGGTAAAAAAAGGTGATAATTATCTTATTATTATAAAAAAAGTTAGTAAACTTTTTTGTACTTACATTTAACGTTCTAGCTTATCGTTTAATATAAATATTTCCGTACGAGACAAAATTTACCAAGCAAAAATCATAGAAATAATTATAGAATCTTTTGTGCCCATTAGCCAACCTTATTTTTAACGCATATAATATGTAGGAAAGATCTTTGTATTAAAAAAATCAATATATATATATATATATATATATATATATATATATATATATATATATATGTGTGTGTGTGTGTGTGTGTGTGTGTGTGTGTGTGTGTGTGTGTGTGTGTGTGTGTGTGTGTGTGTGTGTGTGTGTGTGTGTGTGTGTGTGTGTGTGTGTGTGTGTGTGTGTGTGTGTGTGTGTGTGTGTGTGTGTGTGTGTGTGTGTGTGTGTGTGTGTGTGTGTGTGTGTGTGTGTGTGTGTGTGTGTGTGTGTGTGTGTGTGTGTGTGTGTGTGTGTGTGTGTGTGTGTGTGTGTGTGTGTGTGTGTGTGTGTGTGTGTGTATCCAGAGGAAAGATAAAATTGTTCTACTAGTGTAAAGTACTTTTATTGTTGAACCCAGCATTTTTAAAATGCTTACAACAATGCTGAAAAACAATTAGCTATTGCTGCAACAATGCTACTAAGAGCTATTGACAATCATGCGCATTTGCCATCAATTTATATCGATCAGATACTGGATCCGCTACTTAAATTTTATCCTAAAATTCATTTAATTATTTTTTAATTTACAGACTTTTGACACACAAATCTTATAAGGATAACAACTGCTCTATTTTGTTTGGAATAATAGCATTTTAGTTAACTTGTAAGCAATATTTATTCTTCTATCAAATCATTATTTATTGGCTTTTCGAATAAATTCCATCAAATTCTAAGAAACCTAGGAATTTCTGAAATTCATTTGCGGAAATCAAATTATATCCTTTAATGTCCAAGATTAACAGTATAATTGCTTAGTTCTGGTATTCTTGGTTGCATCTTGTGTCAACAGGGTTTGAATAAATAAAATCGCCGATTAAAAGTATTATAGACTTGCGTGTAAATATAACAGAAAATGTCGAAGAGTGTTGACAGAAGCGGAATTGATCCCTGGATTAGCTTCCCTTTTAAGCTTAGAACAACACTTAACCCCTCCCATATTCTCTCCTATGCTTCAACAGGGGAAGACAAAGAATATTTTCCTCTTTTAGAAGGTTCAAGCGACAACGTTTCATCAAATTTTCAACGAAATCTTTTTATCAAAAACAGGTTTATTAGGTATCCATATACTTCAAACATATATCGTCTCTAGTACTCACAAATAATACATTTTAAAGCAATTGTTAAACAATTATGTTTTAGCCTCTTTATTTGCAAAAGACCTAATAATAGAATGTAAACTATTATAAATACTAAATTTTTCAGTTTCGTAATAACTTAAAATATGGCTGCTCCGGACAGCAAGTAAGTTTCTATCTCACAGAGTTTATTTTCAGTTCTGTGGTAATTAGTACTTTGAATGCTTGATAACGTACTCACTTTATACGTAAGAAATGTAACATGCTAATTATTGTTTAGTTACAGTTGCGCATGATGCATAAATATATGTCATTAGTTAATGTAAAAATCTACCCAGTTCGAAGCAAAATTTGTTTATAAAAATGTTTTAATACAACGCTAGTCAAAATGACATCACGTTAAAAAGTATTAAACCATTAAAAAGCCTTTTTTGAATATATATATAAGGGTAGGGAGACTTCGAATCTTGTGTTACGCTAGCGTGAAAAAAAAGCGTTTCGTCTATCTTCCACCTGATATGCTGGATAGAGGATGAACATGGGCTTCCAGTCGTTAAATTTTGTGTTAAAATTTTAATAACTTAATTTTTAAAATGTCCTAACAACGGGGAAATGTTTTATAAGTGGTGGTGTTACGTTTAGTTTATTATTTTCAAAATTTAAATATCTTATAAAAGTAAACCTGTGTAAATTATTATGCGTTCTAACAAAGCCACGTAAGTTTAAGTGATTGCTAAGGTATTTTAAATTTAATTTTTGATATTTTTCGATTCGTTTCAACAGTAAATATACAGCGCCAGGGCATTAACCTAGTTTTGTCATAAACATTTGTAATGGATGGGAACTTTCTATACTGTTTAATGCATGATGTTCAACTGTAAAATAATAATTTTTTAAAGTGTAATAATTTAACATTTGTTGATTCCATCTTCGCGTGAGCTACTAGTAATCACTTACACTTTTCAAAAAATGTTTTAACTTGCCTATAGTAGCACTTACTTTGCTTGTTGAGGACGGCCGTTTCGGGAGATGTGTCCCTTTGTCAACTCAGACCATAACAGAGTTACGGTCTGAGTTGACAAAGGGACACATCTCCCGAAACTGCCGTCCTCAACAAGCAAAGTATGTGCTACTATAGGCAAGTTGAAACATTTTTTAAAAAGTGTATGTAATAATTTAATTGTTTCAAAATTAAATATTTTGTTGAAATACAAACGAGAATTTCATCTAACCTGTCTTCTTTAGAACGATAAGTCTGCCTCGGCCTAATTTTAAGATACTCTTGATAAGGAAAACAATTTACCCGGTGAGTCTTATCAAAGTATAAAGAATAGAGGCAACGAATAAAGGTTATTAAAAAATATTAAATAAACTAAACCAAACTAACATTTGCAAAACACCGGTGGGTTACAGAGAGAGATTGTCTACATTACATATACATATATATATATATATATATATATATATATATATATATATATATGTATGTATGTATATATATATATATATATATATATATAGTATTTAGAGTATTTAAATATATATATATATATATATATATATATATATATATATATATAACTATATGAAGCAACTGTGGCGTAATGATTATTTTTAAATAAATAAAACCTCTAAACCACAAATAACATTTTATTTAAGCCTTATGTACATTTCGATTGCCCAGCAATCATCTTCAGAGGTATTTAAAAAATACAACTAACTTTTAAATACCTCTGAAGATGATTGCTGGGCAATCGAAATGTACATATGGTTTAAATAAAATGTTATATATATATATATATATATATATATATATATATATATATATATATATATTTATATATATATATATATATATATATATATATTTATATATATATATATATATATATATATATTTATATATATATATATATATATATATATATATATATATATATATATATTTATATTTAGATATATATATATATATATATATATATATATATATATATATATATATATATATATATATATATATATATATATATATATATATATTTAAATATATATATATATATATTTATATTTAGATATATATATATATATATATATAACATTTATAAATATATTCTACAAAACCGTAATTTTTCATAACACGAGTAATCTAGCAATAATGAACATTGAAAATTTTAAAACTTTGTAGAAAACCAATTCTAAATTGCAGTAATAATTTTTTTACAGTTAAATGCTATTTTTATGTAGTGTTTAGTAAAGTTTTTAAAATTCTTAACAAAATCTGAAAGTAAAAATAAATATATGACATCCTATTTCCTTACACATAATTACAATTACTTATTATTGCTACATGAAAAAAAGAATTTTATTATGTATTACTAATGAACTATATGGTTTTTGTAAATTTTGTATATTTTATAAACAGTCCAAGTACACATTCTATAGAGACCTTATTTCTGATTCATGAAATATATACTCTTATATACATTTAAGGTACTATTTTCATTAAAAGAAAAGAGTGTGAAAAACCATCCAAATTTTTCCCGACATCGACATGACATCTAGTATTTTCGACATATCTTTTGAAATCCTATTATTATTCTATACCCTGTTACACCATAACCGTTTTGTTTTAATGCTGAAACATTTTTTTATCATTTTTTATAGACAATGAAATATTAAATTAAAAAGTTTAAAAAAAAAACAACAAAAGTCCAGTGTTAGTTTGCCTAATACCTATTTTAGTTTAGTTTTACCTTTTTTGCACCTTACTTTCACACAATTGAATCATGGACTTATGATTTAATGTTTATGTTTATAAATAAAACAGAGTGTGAAATACGAAATCTTACTAATTGCAATATATGTACATATATACAAATATATATATATCGAGAGAGAGAGAGAGGGGGGGGAGAGGGGGAGATAGAGGGGAGATAGAGGGGGGGAGAGGGGGAGAGAGAGGGGGGAGAGAGAGAGGCTTTCCTAGAGGCGCAGTCGATCAACTATTGTAACTATTTTTACAAACCACTCCCCTTATAAACTTTATGATAAAAATAATGTTTAAAAACATATTTAAAGTATTACCTTATTAGGTTTTAATCTGTTGGTCATAAATTTCACAATATCCAAAGAAGAATAAGTTCATATTATCGGTTAGAATAGTAAATTGACGTAAGTACCTGAAACACTCTTGGTCTGTTTTTACATTTCTTCTTTTGCAACTGAAAACACTTTTAAAAATTCTTATTTAAAAAAACCTATATAGAGATTTATTTTTGAGGAAAATATTTAATTTTTATGAAACTGTTTTAAATTGTAATTTCCAGCAAGTATAACAATTGTGTCAAATCGATTTTAATGAAACTAATTTGGATTGTTTAAAACTGACGTTTCGTGTTTCGCGACTAATCTATACTCTAAATAAAACATGTGAAATATTTGTTTTTTTGTTTGCATTTCCAGCTCGTTAATTGGAAGGTTTTGTTCATATCACTTAAATAATCCACGGTAAATGGAAATTGAACACAAGAAAAAGCTTTTTAAATTTTGCAAGTGAATATTTGTTTTTTTGTTTGCATTTTCAGCTCGTTAATTGGAAGGTTTTGTTCATATCATTTAACTAATCCACGGTAAATGGAAAGTGAACACAAGAAAAAGCTTTTTAAATTTTGCAAGTGAATATTTGTTTTTTTGTTTGCATTTTCAGCTCGTTAATTGGAAGGTTTTGTTCATATCATTTAACTAATCCACGGTAAATGGAAATTGAACACAATAAAAAGCTTTTTAAATTTTGCAAGTGAATATTTGTTTTTTTGGCTAGAAATCGATTTGTTAAACATTTTCCTTTTGCATTGTTAAGTCGCTAAATTGACTCTCGAATCTCGTCTTCTCGGCGAAAATGCTAAATGCAGATATAGCAAAAGCATGAATAGATAGCACCAGCGAAATTTACAAAACTTCCGATTGATATTGGCTAATTTGTTGCTTCAGTGCATAGATTTTGGAGGTTACTTTATCAATGTGTTCTTTAAACAACTTTATCACCAAACTAAACTTCTCATTTGTTAGTTTGAAGTACAATATTATTTATTATTGTAATATTATTATCTAATGTATTTTAGACTCTTACTCATATTTAAATCCATACAACTAAATACAGATTAAATACTTAATTACAATTTAGTTTTTTGTTTTCTTCATATTATATCTCACGTGTAAGTTTAACCAATAAAATCTTCCTAAAATGCATTTGCGTGAAATACATTTACGTCCGATCAGATCTGTAAACGACAGTTACACACCCTTTTAAAACTAGCGAACTTTAAAAGAAATAAAGTTTTACATTGCTGTACGGCGATAAATTTACAAAGTTATGCTGAGCGAGTAACGAGAATTGTTTAAACTTTATGATTTACGTGATACGCTTCAATTATGTTACAGCAGAGGCATATGTTTCTCGTTTTTTATTCCCTTATTTCTTCTACAGATTTATCATGTAACACTACAAAAACAGCGGGCTCTGTTTAATTCAAAAATATGTTCTAATAATTACTTAGAACGCAGATGTTTCGACGCGTACGTCACGTGTGTTTGTTTACACAAGTTTATCGAGGATATGAACTTAGTCCTATAGTGATTAATCATATAAAGGATCTGCTTCAATTATTTAAACGGGTTCAAACCTCGAAAAGAACTATTAATTACTCTAAGAGTTTAATCACAATATTTTGAATTTGTAATTGATTTAAATAGCGATTTCGAATGGAATTTAGGTACCACGTTATTGCCCTTTTAGAGAATCTTGCAGGTAAACCCTCTATACGCAATCATCAAATTTTCCTTTTTCTAGCATTAAGGAATCCCCTTCATTCGCTCTATCTTTGTTCCACGTCTTCATTTTTATCTTCTTTCAGAGAGGAAGCATATGCCAGAGAGAATGTGTATTCCTTGTACACCTTGTACACGATATGCTATTATCCTTCCATATAGCCCCAATAGGTTAGGTTTATCTCTGCACCTGTGCCCTAACTTTAATTTCTAAAGTGTAACTTATGTTTTATCAGTAGTAATAGATTGCACTAAAACACCAAACAAAAATTCGTCGATTTTAAAAGAATTCAACAAATAAAATCACTGGACTGGACTTAAATTTTTAAACAAAACCAAACTTGAATTCACGTGATGTTTACTCGGTTATATACTACGGTTATGTTTTTTTTATATCCAATGATTAGTCTGCATAAGTATAATATTTATATTATAAATGTTTATTGATGATTATTACAAGTAATTTGTGGTAAATTAAAATTATCGATTAACAGGGTAAAAATTTCAAGCACAAGTATTTGGTAGATCCGAATAACAAGTTTTATTGTGAGAAAATATGGAAGCAGAGTATGAATGGCAGATTAATATGTCATTGAAATGTATCCGAGTATTTGTTTCGTTCTTTTAATCAAACTATACATACAGTTATATATATAACTATGTTATATTATATATATATATATATATATATATATATATATATATATATATTTATATATATATATACTGTATATATATATATATATATATATATATATATATATATATATATATATATATAAATCATATGGACATATGATTTAATTTTGTAAAAATATTTTATTAGATAATTATTTTCCTGAAGATGCTGGTACTATTTTATCGGCGAAAAGCTTTGAATAAATATATTCATTAAAAGTATTCTTGTTTTTGAAATATTTTAATTTTATTAACTATATTACAAGAAAACATATCACCATATTTAATATATATATATATATTGCTATTAAATAAAGACAAAGCGTTTGTTTGTTTGTCTGCAAAAATTACTTGACTGATTATTTGGAAATTTTAAATGAAAATTCTGTATTACAAGTGGATTGTCAGAGGCATTAAATTACAATTTTTTTTATAAATTGCGAAAAAATGACTACATTACCATAGCATAGTAGGGACTACTTCTCGTAGAGATAGCTTTATGCGGCCTGTGCAACACACATAGCATCTCGCTGCGGCCGATAGAAAACGTATCTGTAACTGGAAATAACAATATGATTTCTGATCACGTGAGAGAAGAAGCTAACTAGTGCCGACCAATTGATGATGTTATGATTTCAGAAGACGTTGTTCAGTACGAAAAAGAATATTTAAATTCACCTAATTTTGCTGACTCTCCATCACATAACATACAACTTAAGGCTGCAGTTCTTATAATAATATTACGTAATTTAACCCACCAAAATTCTTTAAAGGTACGAGACTCCAAATAAAAGCTATGCGTAATAGGGTTATTGAATCTACAATTCTTACTGGATCAGCAGCGGGAGAAATTGCCTTTATACTCCAAATACCTATGATTGCTAGTGATTTATCTTTATAGTTTAAGAGTCTTCAACGTTTAATGAAAGTTTCGTTCGCTATTACAATTTATAATGCTGACGGTGAAACATTTCAATATGTTGGTATTGATATGCACTCAGACTGTTTCTAATGGAAAATTATACGTGGGACTATCAAAAACAGGTAAACCGGAATAAAGTTTATTCAAAAAAGGTTTAAATCAAAAATAATATTTACTCTGAATTTCTTCAAAATAAATATTTCAAGACATATTGCATGCACTAATGACAAGACGGCGGATGCTAAGTTAGTTTGCATAGCAGCTGTTTAGAAATAAAGGTAACAAAAATTATTTTTTAAATTTATCAATTTAAGTATCACAAGGTTAAAACTGACAGCCCATATGTTTTGGTTTCCATTGGAATAAAGCAAATATGAAACAGATGTTTAAAAATAAAACACCAATATTTTATTTCAATAAAATAACATACAATGTATTAAATATAGACTACAATATAATACAATATTTTATACACAGATAAAATAACAGTTGTTTTTCATTTTGATAAAATAATAACAATATAATAATGGTATAAAGTAATACCCGAATAAATATTTTTGTAGTCTGGCTGATGACTAAGCAACTGCGAGCACTTAATGAGAGTTTGTTTTTGTATTATGTTTGTAAGTGCAGTGTAAGTCCAGTCATACAGTCGCAACTGCCTGAGTCCCCGTAGAGCTGTATACTAACTCGGATGCAATCAGCTGTGTGTTTGTATGCACTGTGTGTCGTGCCAGTGTAAGTCCAGTCAAACAGCCGCAACTGCCTGAGTGCCTGTAGAGCTGTATACTAACTCGGTTGCAATCAGCTGTGTGTTTGTATGCACTGTGTGTCGTGCTAGTGTAAGTCCAGTCAAACAGCCGCAAATGCCTGAGTGCCCGTAGAGCTGTATACTAACTCGGTTGCAATCAGCTGTGTGTTTGTATGCACTGTGTGTCGTGCCAGTGTAAGTCCAGTCAAACAGCCGCAAATGCCTGAGTGCCCGTAGAGCTGTATACTAACTCGGTTGCAATCAGCTGTGTGTTTGTATGCACAGTGTGTCGTGCCAGTGTAAGTCCAGTCAAACAGCCGCAACTGCCTGAGTGCCCGTAGAGCTGTATACTAACTCGGTTGCAATCAGCTGTGTGTTTGTATGCACTGTGTGTCGTGCCAGTGTAAGCCATCAGCAAGTGTTCCTCCAAATAATAACGTGGTTAGAAAGATAGAATGTTCCCGTGTTATTTTGGCGGGTTTATTAACATTGTCACGTTTTACTTAAGGTCAATTCTGAAAATAATTATGGAGAACGGTATTATGTTCCATCATGGAAACAAAATCCTATTGTTGATTTTATTTTATATTCACGGTATAAATTTTTGTAAAAATATTTTTATTTAAAACTTAATTATTTGCTCTACTACCCAGCCTGAACAGTTGATCCATTTGTTTAGGCGCTGTCCTGTACAGAAGGGCCTCCAAGAGTATCATCGCCTGACCCCTATGATAGTCCAGTCTCGAGTTGACTTCTACATAGCAGGGGGGGTGGTAGTACTCATATTTTCTGCGAGCGTGCTACTCAAAAACAGGCACTCACAAACGAACACAATTACATGATATAACAGTTTATATCACAAGTTCTTTCATTCTAGACAGCAGGCAATGCGGTCTACGGTTTTATGTCTGAAACTAAAATCCTCTTAATTCTCAAAAGATTCTTCAAATTCTAGAAATAAAAAAAAAATCATCATTCGCATTCGATGTTTCATGTTTGAAACAAAACGACAGAAAACTAGGGAATATGGAGTCTCCGTAGAGAGTAAGTCACTCTTATGTAATTTATTCGTATATGCTATATGCTACTCCTAATTAGGGCTACCACTAGGAGTTTTAGTCGAACCATTCACAAAATACAAATTTGGAATATGTCTAACGCCTATCGCCATTGTATTGCCATTACCTATTATGATATAAATATAATATTCTTCACTTTAGCTTGTGTATTATTTCTACATAACTGAGAAATAAAAATAAACATTGCGTAGCATTACTAACAAGCAATTCTCAACGATGGTTTCAAGTGCGCGACGATAGAGCCAAGTGTTCTGTAATTAGAGATCGTTAACTCTAAACAGGTTTGTTGCAAAAAACTTGTGTTCGCGCATACTTTACTCTTCCTCACCCTGTCACAACAAATCATTACCGTTCGCGGAAAACGATGTCTCAAATTATATTCAAGCAAGTGAAATTCTTTTGTTAAAGGCTGTAAATTTGACAATATGTAATTGTAGTTAACCAATGCACAAAAGAAGTAGAAAAGGCCATGAGGCCACGAAACAATCTAAACATATTGGGACTCGAAGCTAAATCATAACTCCCTTAACCTAATCCTAATAGAAGGAAAGAATAGACGGAAATTAGTTCCTAGAATTAGACGTTTCAACGAAAAAAAGTACGATTGGTAGGATAAACGAAGAAAGCTAGAAAAGGCTAAGGTTAATTGTAAAAATAGAGTTTATTATTTATGTTGTGATTAAAAATCTTTTAACTTATTTCAAATAAAGAGAGATTTAAAATAAAAAGTAGGGACAAGTAATCCCTTCAGTTGATTTATGTTTTATATCAGTAAGAGAAACTAGATAAACACCTATCCAACACCAAAAGATAATTATACATAATATGTAAAATGAAAGTTTCTTTGTGTGTGGGGGGTTCAAGGGAGAGAGAGAGAGATGAGGCAGACAAGAAGAAAGAGAAGCCATACTAACGAGAAAGGCAGAGCGAGGTATGTGGAGGAAGAGAGACAGACAGATATATAGAGAATCATATCGACATCGACAAACTGAGACATACAGAGAGAGCAAAAGAGGGATGGACAGACAGACTGACTGAGATATACTAACATAAAGAGAGAGAGAGAGAGAGTGAGTCAGTAAGTGTGTGTGTATGTGTGTGTGTGTGTGTGTGTGTGTGTGTGTGTGTGTGTGTGTGTGTGTGTGTATGTGTATGTGTGTGTATGTGTGTGTGTGTGTGTGTGTGTGTGTGTGTGTGTGTGTGTGTGTGTGTGTCTGTCTGTCTGTCTGTGTCTGTGTGTGTGTGTGTGTGTGTGCGTGTCTGTGTGTGTGTGTGTGTTGAAACGGTCTGAATCAACGTTTCAATTAAGAAATTAATAATTTCTTATTTTTTAAATAACAATTTTAATATTTAAATAATAAGGTTTTAATTTATGGTATAATAAACATAGTAAAGAGTCAAGAAGTCAATAAAATTTCGAATAAGTATTATTAAGACAAATTAAAAATTATAATAGCATGAAACTGTAATAACTAACTAAATTTGAAGAACGAGAGTGAAGTGAAAAATTTTC
>JBAIZL010000070.1:1552500-1680000 GCA_036971475.1 Prosapia bicincta | reverse complement strand
ATATTAAATATTTAACGGAAAATAATAAATCAAACTTTATAATATAATATCTTCAATTATCTCACAATGCTAGTACATGAATCGTAGTGCAATGTTTTAAAACTAATTATAGATTGTTTTAAATTTTATAAACAATGATTCGTCGTAATCGAACAAATACATCACAAATGATAGTGATTTTATTTATTATACGCAATTACATATAATATAACTCATAGTTTATGCTATAGTTTAATGTTATGAATGGCCCCAAAACTAATAAATCTAAAGGGTGTAATTGTTGCTGAGTAATAATGTTATATTTGTTATAAAAGTACCTGCAGGGTAACTGCTTTTAAAATGTCCTGTTACAATATATCGTATACCTAGGAACAAGTTAGTAAAGGAATACGTCTCGTCGACATGGAAAAGATCGCGTATAACAGTACTTGTAGTGTAACTATTGTTATGATTTCCTGATACGAAGTTTAGAATACCTAGGGCAAAGTAGTGTCGGGATACGTCTCGTAGACATGGTAAGGATTGCGTATAACAGTACCTGCAGCGTAACTGCTATTATAATTGCCTGACAGGCCATACAGACTATTTAGGTGCAAGATAGTATTGGAATACGTCTCGTAAACGTAATGAGAATTGCGTATAACAGTAACTGGAGCATAACTATTGTTATAATTTCCTAATACGATGCATAGAATAACTAGTGGCAAGACAGTGTAGGATTCGTCTCGTAGACATAGTAAGGATTGCGTATAACAGTACTTGGAGCGTAACTATTGTTATTATTGCTTGGTATGATATACAGAATACCTAAAAACAAAATAATGTTAGGGTATTTCTGGTAAGCATGGTAAAGATTGCGTATAAATGTTTTCGTGTGACAAATGTTACGTTCATTTAATAGTAGTGTAAGCCTAAATGCACACTCCAGTAAAGAAAGTTGGAACAGAATGTTTACTCCATTTCTGCAAACATGAATATGAAAACTTTTACAACAGACAGTAAACCAGGCTCTACGTGTGTAAATAAGCACAGATTCGTTACGTGACGTGAGGCGAGAACGCAGGTAATGTCGCTACCGACGATAAGCGTTTGCATTAATTAAATTTTTATTGCACTTGAAAAAGTTATTATCTGTACCACAACGCCAACGGTTCTCACTTAAATATCATGAAAACTAAACTTCTCCTAAACGTATAAACAAACTTTTGAATTATATTGTACAGCTTACAGCTCTTGCTGGTCAAGTGATCTAACCGAAACATAAATCTTTTAATAATCCTATCTTCTCACCAACTCCTAGCTGATGTTCGTTTCCTTCTAACAATGGTTTTTACTCTAACCATCCACATTCATCCTTGACGTTAATGTCTTTATAAACTGATTTTAACTGATACTAATTTGTGTTTTTGAAGCGTATAGAAACCAGCTTAATGTTTTTTATAATAAAGATTATTACAATTAGTATAAATAATACTATATCTATATATTAATAATTATTTTAATACTTTTCATTCATTGTTAAATATATCTAGTCATAATGTTGTCAAAAACCCCAATACCACAAACATAATCAAAAAGAACTAATATCACAAGTTACCTAAGATTAAACCCATACATCTCGACCATGTCATCATCATCATCAGAGGGTTCTATTGCAAAATTAAAATTTAGAATATAATAATTTACAAACTAGACTGAACTATATATTTTTATTATTACATACAAACGTTCTATTCATAAAAACATTAGCTTATACCACGTTTGCACCTTTTCGATAGCATTGATGGCATTATCAAAAACTCCTCGTTGACACATCGTCATTATGACAATAGGTAGGTATTGTACTCGAATAATAATAGTGAATATTATTATAGTCATAACTAGTGATTTTGTACATTACAAAGTAGGATGAACACTGGTAATTATTATCCTATATTCATGTCATAAATTAATATTTTTGACAAATAAATAATAATAATTAAGTTTTTACTATACTTAGATGTTACAAATTTGTTATACGTATCGCAACTATTTAATGGTAGTTGGCTAGTAGTACGATTTAATGGTTTTCATATTTATTTATAAAATTCATTATCTTTAATATGGAAAGCTTTAGTAATCTAAACAAATACTAATTAAATGTTATGCTATTTTATTAACACTCAATATTTACTTATCTTTTTAAGTGTATCAGTGGAAAATTAGTATTTATTGCCCCAGCGTATTATTTACATTTCTGTGTCTACAAGAAATTTTGGGATTCAAAATAGTTTATTTATTAATATTCGAACATGTTATCTTTCTATATATTTTTTTTAATAATAATATTTCAAAATAAATACTAGTATGGGGCAAGTTAATGTTCTGGGAGCTACAATACAGATGGTACAGTATCTATGTAAAACCAACTTTAAGTATGATTTATATTTGTATAGCATTGGAACGTTTGGATGAACAATAACCTGCAACAACCCGAGAAATAATAGAACAAACATAGAAAAAGATCATGGAATAGTTATGAAAACAGAACACTGCTATATAGGTTACACTTTGGCTTCAACGTCCGAAGTGACACACTGTGCTCATTCGAAATGCACGCACTAATAATTTGGTGTCAATGATTTAAACAGCATTGGTTTGTGGACAATGTAGAGGTTTTTGACATTATTTCTTTATTTGAAAAACTATTTTAACGCACAAGATATATTTTTTCATACGGCATTTTCTAAAATGTTTAACATTTTTTAATGTTTTTGTTCTGGATATAATATATTATATTTTCTTCATAAACGTTTGCTAAGCTCTTACAAATACACATATTAGTGTTTTTCTATTTCTGGGGTCATAACTATTATACAGTTTTTAATTCAATACAAACATTATTACACATAATTGCAATAGAAAATATTACCAGATGATATACAAAGTATGAAAAGCACGAAAAGCTAATCAAACTTACAAATTTATTATTGTAATTTTAATAATATACAAATGAATGATACTCTAAAATTAACACATTTTAAATAGATACACAATAGATTTTCTTTACAAAACAAACGATACATTATGAAACCAAGGTTTCATTTAAAAGGGGCCCTATTATACTGCTTTACAATACTGATATTATAATATACCTATAATGCAGCCTATTAACGCCAACAACAGCAGCATTACACAGTATATTAATAACAATAGTTTACTAACACTATCTAGATAAATGAAAAATAGTTCTGTGCATTAATTCAATAAAAAACACTAAGGTGGAGTCCAGTTCAGAAATTAAGCGGTTATATTGTAGAATATTATTTTTCTTATAACCAAATCTATCCTAACCGGATACTTTATACCAAATTATTATTGTGTGGCCTGTAACAATATTTTGATTTTTTTTGTTGCTGCAGCACCAGCTATATAATTTTATTACGTATTTTATGTGTAAGATCGACTTAGATATCAAATGTTAAAGTATTGAAGAGATTTTCCTGAGTAATACATTTTAATTATTAAAACTTGTTACTTTCAAAATTACACAGTAAACGTAATAAAACAAACACACTTCGCGTTAACGGAGCGGAGCAAGGAACAAGACATAAACCTGAAATATCTACTTAGAACTAAAAGGGTTGTTTATTGCGTCAAACGAAATGAGTGTTCGTTCCGCATGACGTATTATTCGGATATTTACCGGTCCGCCTTTCCTTTCAAATAATAATCAAAATAATCTTGTTTTAAAAGAAAAAAATTAGATAAGGTTGCCCAATACGGAATAATATGCCTATTAAATTCCTTTTATTAGCCCACACTCTCCCGGTATATACCTTGTATACATTTTCAATCGTTAATAAAATATGTTTTATCTATCAAATTTAGTTCAAATACATTTTTCCTAACCTATATTGAAAGATAATTGAAGTTAATACAGTGTTTTTCAAATATTTATTAATTAATTAAATTATAAAAATTTGGGGGGGTCTAGCGGGATTCGGACTGAGTATCTTCACGTTCAAAGTCAACTTTCGAATAGCTAGAATCATATTTTTCAAAGATATATATAAATTTTTCTGTTGCTCTCATCTGGTTGTCGTCGAAACCTCCTTTGCGTGACCATAAGTTGTTGCAATGGGTACTGCACAATATCATAAATAATAGTCTAAGATTAAAAATTAATAAAAAGGATAAGATAAACAAATAAACCTAATTGACGGTAACGAAGCTTGCTTCACAAACTGAGAATGCGAAAGGAAAGCGAAACAAAACTTCAACACAATGCGACGAAACAAAGCGTATAAATAGTAACAGACATAACTAATAGCCCACCACCATACATAGAGAAAAATTGAAAATTGAAAGGAAATTCGTTTTCTATTTTCCATTTAATATTATTATTTTGTCATTTGTATATAAATATTAATTTAATTGCAATTATAAAAAGAAACTGAAATTTTTTTTATTTAAGTAGGAATTGGCTTTAAAAAAACATTTAGTAGTTATGTTGCTTGTTTATTACTGCAGAAAGTGTAGTAATAAACCATAATGAACACAATTATTCAAACTGTTCTAGTTTTTACTGCACTAAAGAAAATGTGTGAAATTCCGTATTTAAAAAAAAAAAAAAAACAATATGCCAATACGTGAGACTGGCAGACAAAAGTGAATATTAGATTTGAAGAATATAATTTAATTACTACTATTAGTTCACACTCTCCCTGTTTATATTTATATATCCACCAAATTTTCAACGAATAATAAAATACTTTCTATTCAATTTCTCAAATTCAAATATATTTGTATAAACTTGTATGAGACTTAATGGTAATAGTTTTTTCAAATATTAATTTTCAATTACTACTATTAGTCCACACTTTACCAATACATATCTATATATCTTGTTAACATTTTCACTATTTAAGAAAATACTTTTTAATACTAAAGTTAAATTATACTTTTTTTTACTTCTGACGACACTTGATGTTAATATAGTTTTTCAAATATTACTAATCCATTAATTATTTTAATAAATAATTTCGCTTTCTATTTCGCTACTTAATATTGAGATTGTGACATATGTAGGCCTATATATGTATTGATATTAATTGTAAATAATTAATAAAAAGTAAATAAAATGACATTTTTCGTTGTTGGCCTAATAAGAAATTGACTGAATTTGTTCTTGTTGATAAAGGTTTTTAATCTAATGTAGTTAATAATAAAATAATGAAGGTAATTGAAATCCTCAATTAAATGTTGAAAAATGTTCTGAATAAAACTTGTATATATCGGTTTAGTTGATATCGGTTCTTATATAGTGTCCAATGCTCTTAAGTAAGTTTTATTGTAAGAAATTCAAATAAAATTATATAACCCAGCATCATTATATTGAATATTTAAACATAAAACAATTAATAAACTGATTAAAAATACGTATTAATATAATTTCAACTTGATAGTGTACAATAAATAAAGGTAACATACTAACAGCTGTCTAAAACATTGCCTATAACATGAAATCGGCAGTTTTGTGAGATCATATGTTTAGCTTACATTACGCTAAATATGAAGAGCGTTCCTTGCCGTGACAATGAGAGGGTTTTTCTCCCGTACAAAACCTTCATACTCATTGATAAGTATTCATTTCTTAAAACGATAATTTAATTTTTATTAACCCCAATATAAAACTTATGAAACTATATAACAGATTGAATACTAAATCCTATAGTTATTATAAAAGTGTAAAAAAATACAAACGCACAAATTGTCAAATAAGGTCTTTTAAGAAACTAAGCTATGAATTAGTTTAGGCTAATAATTAGTTCATGTATTAAAAATTCCTTCACGCTGCAATTAAACTTATGAAAGCTAGGCCTACGTTTTTCACGTAAAGAATACAATTTTAGTTACACACAATATCAAGAGCACAGTGGTACAATATATTACATTGGAAATATTGGAAAGAACCCCAATGCCACAAAATAATAAAAAATAACAAATAAAACAAGTTACTTAAGATTTAACCCTTATGTACATTTCGATGACCATGTCATCATCATCAGAGGGTCTTATTACAAAATTATAATCTAGTAAACAAGAAGTTACAAACTAGAGTGTTCTTAGTTTGTAACTTCTTATTTACTAGATTGTAATTTTGTAACAAGACCCTCTGATGATGGTGGCATGATCATCGAAATGTACATAAGGGTTAAATCTTAAGTAACTTGTTTTATTTGTTATTTTTGATTATTTTGTGGTATTGGGGTTCTTTCCAATATTTTCATAATAATTTTAGTTATCTTAAAACTTTATCAAATTATAAAGGCTACGTCAATTTGTATCGGTATTAAGAAGATCGTATCAAACTATTAAAAATATCTTTGAAATTATAAGTTTTTAAAAAGAAACGGGTCACCCTTTTTTACATAAATAAATCCAAATTAAAGTATTAATAAACAGAAAATAGAATATAAACATTGTATATATACTGAATATATTTATCATTGTTTGGTTCAATATATGATACAAATTTGTTAGTAACTTCAAATAAAGAAGGCTTGAAAAACAATAATTTTGTAGAACTAGTTTCATTTTACTTAACATTGTTTCTAAATATTATCAATAATTCTAACTTCAGTTCTTCTCGTTGTTGCAACAAAACATTGGTATAGGCGGGAGCTTGTTAGGCTAAAACCTATAGCTATCTTATGTTATAATATTAAAAACTACATTCCAAGAATGTTATATTTATTAGTAAATGTTTTCTTAATTTTGTCGTGTTCGTATTTCATGTCTCTTTAGAGTTATTAAACTTTCCTATACGAATTTAAATATTAAGTTTCAATTGTTATTGGATAGCATAATAGCTTTGTAAAGTTATTATCTAAAACATCTCCAAACTTTACACCACATAAATTCACTTATCCTTTGATCATATTATTTATTATTTTAATAATGAGAATATTTTAATTGTTTGGAATTTTAAATATATAAAAATAATTCAGTATTTAGCTGGTAGCATATTTAATATTGGTTTGGGAATAAAAATGTAGTTACTCACGAAAGAATTGTTCGTTTCCGAAAATGTTAATTTTTAATTAACGATGATGACAAAGTATTTTTTAACTTTAATATTGTGTTACACATTTTTTACTCCATTAACTGTTGTCCCCCGTCTCCTTTTAAAACAAACTTGCCTTCATTAACCTAATAACCGTTTTAATTAAATCAGGCTCGGTTTACTACATGCTCTACTTCATTCAACGTTAATTAATACAACAGAAAGATCCAAGAGAAGCACCTTGTTCAGAACGCTTAACGCTGGTTTCCAGGACTCTCAGTGTAATAATTAGTGCAAGAATATGTAAAAACACTACCAAACATTTACACCACATAACATAAAACTGACATTAATCTGTAAAAAATACATTCACGAAAAATCGTAATTTAATTTTTTCGTTTAATTCAGAAACTATAAATCTGCACTCAATAAGAAAATGAGTTGAAGTAATTTTTAAATAAATGTTCATAGATTTACCTACAATACCTTGCTTTATCCTCAACGTTTGCTGGCTGAACCATTCTTCTTACACAATTTAAAACTTAAAAATTTAATCAAACCACTGCTCTTTTACCGATTTCTTTATTTCAGGTAAAGGATGGATATCACTCGGCGCAAGATCTGAATCGTATGGTGGTTGATCGAAAATACAGAAGATATTACGCTGTTTAATGATTTAGAGAAACGCCGTTGTCATGGATCAGAAGGATTCTCAATACGTCTTTTCTTTCCCATACAAGCACCTACAGCCGCGTGCGAGACAACTGGTCATTACCTTCACCAGCCGCTACGTCACTGCCAAGAACAACACTTCATTCTATGGAGCTGTTCTGTTGTCTCATTGGTTTTGCACCCGACATCTCCTTGTGTATTTTATTCAGACATTTTTCGTCACTATTTAATCTAGTAAGGAATTTTTCCCGTCTCCTGTACTGAAGACGTTATTAGAAGGACAGTGCTTCTAAACTAACGATTAACTTTATTAAACATCAAAACTCGTTAAAACTCATTGGCGTCAACATTTTATTAAGAAGGGAATGGAATACCTGGAGACATCAAACAATAAGGTCATGATGTCGCAAAGTAACCGTAAGGGTATACAGTACTAAATATTTTGTTATATTTGCCACTTATTTATTTATAGTCGAGAAAGATAGTTCGAGACTCAGTTCTATCTAACACGTAACACTTATATATTGTAATAGCATCATAAGAAATTTAAATAATTAAAATTAACCCTATATAATTACATATTTATCTTGGACAATTTATTTTATTACTTAATGTGTTTATCTTCCTTAAAATATTGTTCCTTTTTCATTAAACATTTAACAATTAGACTTTGTAGAAAATTATATTGTAACGGAAACCACAAAGTTAATATTCCAGTAATCAGAAAATCCGTCAACTCAAATCGTCCGCTCGTTTATTATAACGGATTATACAAATAAGAATATTGAATATTTTATATTACCTAAATAGTTAAAACTTTAATGTGAGTTAATATTATGTGATGTGTTTTATTAAAACACAGCCACGTGGTTATATGAGTTTAAAACGAAGAAAACATGATCATTTCAATAATATAGCAAAACCTCGTAGTGATACAATGTCAGCTAACATAAGAAGCTCCGGCATGCCTACAGATTCAGGTGGAATTAGATAGCCAATGAATCTCTACCCTGCAACATAAATAATCCGTCGCGAGACGAGACTCTAAGTATAACCGGATTATTAGACAAATCAACCTTATTGCAATCATCACATCCTTCAGACAAGACAGGCTCATCGGAGGTGTTCGTTGATATTCGGGTTTTTTCGATGATCTTTGGTGAATATTTGCGTCTTTATAAACTGTTCCGACCTAACACACTTGTAAATACAGATAAACAAACCAATAAACACCGTTTAGATAAACAAACAAAATTAGTGTTTTACAATGACTTGTTTACCGCTGTAGAGTAAATATGGCGGGACGCTGTGTTTATCCCTCGGGATCTACACTTATCGTTTTACATTTAATCTAATTTAATTAAATATTTTCAATCAACATGAAAGTGGACTAATTCGATTATATAGCGTTTTTACCAAGTCATTTGTTCCTGGGGGAAAAGAATAACAAACTCCCCCCACTATTATATACTACTAAGCTTTTATGTCATTGGCTGATATAAACAAATTTGCAGTAAATATAGCCTAAATAATGGTTTAAATATTGACAAAATATTAAAACGTATAAATAATATACACGAAAATATAAAATTTACTCATGAATTTGAATAAAAAAATAAACTAAATTATTTAGTTATTGCAATTATTAGAAATAATGAGTCATTTGAATAAAATATAAATAGAAAACCAACGCAGACAAATCAAACAATACCTAATTATTCAAATCATCCATACAACCAAAAAACGGCAGCGCTTTATAATTTATTTCATAGAATGCACAAAATGCCAATGAACTTAAATGGCTAAATAAAACAGAAAAATATAATATATCAAATTGGTTTAGAAAATGGATATAAAAGAGAAACTATAGATAAATTAAATAATAGACTAACATAATAAGAAAACAGAAACTCGAAAATAACTTTATACCTAATAAGAGAGAAAATATTTGGACAACTTTTACATTCACTGATAACGAAATAAATAAAATTACAAGATTATTTAAAGAAACAAATTTACAAATTACATATAAAACTGATAATAAAATTAAAAATTTAATAAACAATAACAAAAATGAAAATAATATACACGAAATAAATGAAGTATATAATATAAAATGTCAAACTTGTAATAAATTATATGTAGGACAAACAAAAAAGAAATTAAAAGAAAGATACAAAGAACATTTAAACGCTTATATCAAACCAAACATTTACAAATCAAATTTAACTATGCATTGTATTAATAATGGACACGAGTTTCCGGAAATAGAAAATATGAAATTAATAAAAGAATTAAATAAAGGATTAAAAATGAATATATTTGAAACATTGGAAATTTATTAGCATAAAGTTAAAGACAAATTAATTGATGAACAAATTCAAGTGAGATCAAGGCACCAAACTATTTATAAGGTCATTGAAGTTATAGAAAAAATTACATAAAGTACAATACTTATAAACATATGGTCGTTTGTAGCACATATGATTTAATTTTATATAAATATTTTATTAGATAATTATTTTCCTGAAGATGCTGGTACTATTTTATCGGCGAAAAGCTTTGAATTAATATATTCATTAAAAGTATTCTTGCTTTTGAAATATTTTTAATTTATCAACTATATTACAAGAAAACATATCACCATATTTAATATATATATATATATATATATACAAAAGTAGGCCTACTGCATTGTAAAAGTTCAGGGAATTTAGACAAATTTAACAAAGCTTATCCGGAATAAATTACTGAATCTAAAAACTCGTTCAGGAGCTTTTGCTATTCAAGATAATTTGATTCAAGATTATATTTGGCTCTATCGGTGGCTGGCGACAGAAACCTGGCCTCGGTTTACAGTTTGTTTACTTGTTAGAGGGCTAATTTATGGTTAAATTCCTTCCTATATGCTCAAGAATACTAGACGGTGGTTGCAGGCCACAAGTTAGTTTTGGAGGGGTGACAAAATGTATTACATTTTTTATACTTATTATTATAATACTTTTACAGTTTTACGATATTCATCGTTTTTGATCTTTTAACGTTAGAATTTTTGTTATTTTAATAATTTGTATTATTGTTTTAAAAGTTATCAAGTAAAAACGTCCATCTTGAGTATTTCATCTAACTGTTTAGGAGGGCAATATAGGATGTTACGGTGTGTATGAATTTTGAGAAACGAACAAATTTTGGAACTACCTCGGCCTGAAGTACTGTATGCCAGGATAAGATTAGAACAGACTTATAACGTGGTTAGGGCAGAGAAGGTAGAGTTCCACTACCCTAATAAGGTAAGGTGGCCCTGCACTTCACTTCAACCCAAAGTAGAACCATAACAAATAATTTTCTGATCAGGGGACTTTAAAACCATAGATAAATTCTTCCGAAAATTGAAACTAAGAAGTTTAGGTTAGAAGCCAACTAGACTACACAACCGCCGAAGTAATAGTTTTACAAAAGTTAATTAACGTTTAGTGAGGAGTATTAACGGTAATAAAATGTTAACCGATTACAATTTCAAACATATTTTAGAACATTAGTCCAGATTGTAACTAGAGTAAGAGTGTTAACCTAGTGGTAAGGAGAAATAACTGAATTTAGCAACTTTGCAGTGTTTAGCTAATAGTCTGATGATACATTACTCACGGTAATTCTGATTTAAAGTACTAAAGTGTCTGCAAGATTAAATTAGCTGCATTCATTGATACTTTAGCCAATTACAATCAAAGGTTATAACGATTTAAATTCAATTTCAAAATGTTTAAAACTGAATAAAGATACAGTTTTAGATTTGTTCACCTTCACAAAGTCGCGAACAAGTCCTATTGTTTAATCAACAAAACACAGTCCAAGCACAAAACATCACAGGTTCTTCATCTACAGAAATGCGGTATTTTACTAGAACCCGCCTCCAGCCTTAATTACACGATTGCTGAGAGACTCGGCTTTCCTTTGTCTAGAGCTTGCCTCCTTAGGACAGACATTTTTCTCTCTGTGCTAATTTTATAAGATACAAAAATACACTAATTATTTTACTGTTGGTTTATTTTTCACAAGCCATGTTTACTATGATGAGTAAAATCCTTCAATAATTCAGTTTAATATATGGAAATATTTGTGCATGCACACACGCTGTCACTTCAACACATCTGGCTAATTTTGTGTGTGTGTGTGTTAAGTTTTGCCATAAACGATATTTAGTTAATGGTAGAAAGAGATTTAATTTTCTACAGACGGCATGTTATCTACAGACTAAACTAATTCCTAATACGTAAGTTTCAAAACTTCAGCAATGGTTAACTCACCTCGAATAACTATATATAGCCTATAATTGACATTTTCAACTTATCTATCCAAGGTCAATAGGACGTAAGTAGTCGATATTCGATAACTTTATCGATAAGAATATCTCAGAACAATTTTAAATTAACATTGTGACCTCAACAGATAAATCAGAACTAGTAATTCTGTAGCGATCTAAACAAACGAGATGATATATTTCTTCCCGTCAAGTAAGCAAATAAGAAAGAAAGTGGACGAATAACTCTGCAAGATTGTACGAAGTGAATAATACATGTAATCTTACATATTATGACCATGTTCATACATTTTTTATAATAGTGTATGTATTTAAAATTAACTCTACTTTAATTTGTTTTAATAGTTTATACTCATGTTTTTATTCAGTGATTTATTTCTTGATTGCAGTTCATGCCCCAGTTTTTACATAGGCCAGACAGGGAGGTCATTCTACACACGTTACCAAGAACATATAAAAGCACTAAAAAACAATAACTACCAATCAAACTTCGCCGATCATCTCAACTCCACAAAACACAACTACACAGACATAACATCTAACTTACAAATTCTTCATAAACAACACAGAAATAACCAACGCTACACAACCGAACAATACGAAATATATAGGCACTTCAAACTACACCCTACACACATACTCAATACATAATTACATTACAACTCACACGCACTTTTTGACATCATAACTCCTAATACACACAAAATACACCCACACCACCAAAATACCCCACCCCCACCCTAACCTACGTAAACCTTGAGATCAGTTACGGTCTGAGTTGACAAAGGGACACATCTCCCGAAACGGCCGTCCTCAACACAAAAAAAGTAAGTGCTACTATAGGCAAGTTAAAATATTTTAAAAAAAAAGTTTTAAGTGATTTATTTCTTTTAAATAGGTACAATATGTACGGAGATTGAATTTTGAAGTAAGCCTACACTTTATAACTTACTTGTCGGAGGTCTTTAATTACGTAGACTTATAATAAACTATTGTTTAAGTGATTAATAAGATTCGCCGAACGTAATGGACTACAAAATTCAAGAGTGTAATAAGTAATTGTCACTTAATTTGGCCAAATAAAATTTTAGTGAGAACTGCAAAGTGTTAGCATTTAACTAATTCCATTTGTTTTGTTGTGGTATACATTTAAAGTTATACACTTTATTATATCGGCATGTACAGTATGTGGGTAGGTATTCACTATCATACGATTAATATTTAAAGAGCATTGATAAACGTGGTTGAACGTAAATATGTATGCAGGTTCAATGAGACGGAAAAAGGCACTGAGTTGGCTATTTAACATTAGTTCCAACCTTACAACCTGTAACCGGTAACGAAAATAAAGTGCAGAATCCTTTTTTTAAGTGTGTTTGTATATAAGCTGTTAGACATAGATAATGTAATATGAAGTGTCGTGTAGCCGAGTGGCCAGCAATTAACATACGAAACTGTGATCAATGAGATTTCTTCTCTCTTTGTTTCCTTCTTACACTTTTACCGTTACGTTTCACTGATTACTCTTTACTTTACTAAGAAATTTACTTAATGAATGTATGTATTCTTCGCCGAGCATAGCTTCAATTGTCTGTCTACAGAGAGCGGGTCATGGATGGTGTTGCCTCTTATGTGACAAATTATTAGTAATACATAGGTAACTGTTTACCTTCTCCAGGTAACAGTTGGGGCACAACAAAACTCCAAATGCGTCAAATTCCTTTACAAACGTATCGAGCTATTTAAACCTTGATTGAAATAAATTTATTACAATTCAGACTAAAAATGAACTATACATATCAATTATTATTACGAAAAATATAAATACTCTCATGCTCATAGAGCGAAAAATATAAAGATGTCATTAAACATTAAGACATACTATGCAATATTTTTTGTCTATTTTTAAATAAATAAAACCTCTAAACCACAAATAACATTTATTTAAACCTTATGTACATTTCGATTACCCAGCAATCATCTTCAGAGGTATTTAAAAAATACAACTGTTGTATTTTTTAAATACCTCTGAAGATGATTGCTGGGTAATCGAAATGTACATAAGGTTTAAATAAATGTTATTTGTGGTTTAGAGGTTTTATTTATTTAAAAATAAACATTACGCCACAGTTGCTTCATACAGTTATTTTTTGTCTAGTATATTTTTCAGTATATTTTAAATGAAAAAGCATTTAAAATTGTTATTAATGAAACGAGGAATTCTAGAAATAACAAATATTAAGTTTTACTACTTTAAATTAAAGACAAAATATTTAATTTTAAATATTTTATATGTTAAAACAGTCCCTCATATGTAAATATCATCCAATGCACCATAATTCTCTTTAGATTCAATTAATAACTTAAATGTTAAATTAAATGTTAATAATTGTTAACTTAAAGTTAATACCTGTTGAATTTATTGGTAATAATTGTCCAATTTTTTGGTAATAGTTATTACTTTTTTTTATTCATTGTTAAATTATTTATTATAATTGTTAAATTATTTATTAGCATATTAATTATTAAATTAATTGTTCGTATTTGTTAATTCTCATGAATAGTTATATGTTATTGATTGTTAAAATTGTCTATGATCTTTATATTTTTACTGTGGAAAACAATATTAAACTATAAATTTTGATTTGGTAAGCAATGTAAGAAAGAGTTCGAAATAATGTCCTCGTAATGTGAGTGAACAAATTGTAGCGAGTAAGCAAAAGAATCGGGTAGCACCGTATCGCATTAGCCAACTTGATCCAACCTTTGCTTATCCCAGACACATCTAAGGTAAATGGCAAATGCCGATGTAGATGGCAGATGTGTGTTGCGCCAAGACACATTCCTTATCGCCAGACCGTCAGTCACCAAGCTATAAATAACCCTGGGGAAACTTGGTTCGTCCTCGTTTTCCTGTAGAGCTTCGTTCAGATGACACCAACACGCACACACCCTCTGATTTTGATTAAAAATCTTATCGTTACAACGTAGTTAAATTTGTATTTAAGAAAAATGATAAAGACATATTTGAGAGTGATATTGTAATTTATATATCAGTAGAAATCAACGACAATCGATGAGTAGTGCATCATCAAACAACTGAGTACCCTATCGTCATGTTCGCTCCCTGCTGGAAGTGTAGTAAGTTAAAAGGCAATGACGTAACAAACAGGCTATATTCTCTGTAGCATGAGCAACGAAACTACATAACTATAATATTTCAACATTTCATCAACCGATGTATTTTAATACAACGTTGCCTCGATCAGTGAATCATTGTTAATTGCAAAAAGGTTCACTTGTACTGGAAGTGCGCGGTGTTAAATTAGGAGAATAATTCTGTTTGCACATTCATGAAGAGAAAAAATCACACAAAATTTAATTTCGATTATAAATCTCCTTTCTTACGCAAACAATTAACGGTTTCTTTTTCACATCGTTAAAATAAATATTTTACGAAATTTGAAATGCTTTTGCGGTTGAAGAAAGCAGAACGCTTTTAGCGGTGGAGAAAAATGTGAATACTTTTTGTAATTTCTGAAGCAACAGGTTTTGTTATGAATGTAACAATTCCATTTGGATGCCATTCAAAGTTTGCCTCAGAAATCCAATACTCTCCTCCTCGCCTACAGCTACGGCGGGAAACTCAATTTTACCATAATGAACGCATCCCGCGGTCGCTTTCTTTTATAAAACGAATCGGGCTTATTTATTTTACGATTCTTTATAAGTTTATAAAGTTCCATAGCCTGGATTTACTGGATTGATAAAAATTTTAATTGTTCATTTACAGAAACATGTTTAATATAAATTGCTTTTATAAAAATGGTTTTTATTTATGCAAGAAAATGTGTTTTTGATACAGTACCTAGTACTTTGCCCATTTATTACATTTTCAAAGAACAAAACTTAAAAATTAGTGTTCTAAAAGGATAACATAATAACTTATGTATACGTTATAAATTCTAATAAAATAATTTTAAAATGTCACAAAATTAAAACTATTTAAAAAACGTTCAATGCACATTTAAAAATATATATATTTAACATTTATCTTTGCGTAATATTCTGTGTCCTTTAGCAATCGGTCATTCTGGTCATTTAATAGTAAATGTCGAATACATAATTACGTGTATCTAATCCGTACAAAACACATATCCATATGGAGAACAACAAGCATTGTATAATAGATACAATACAAAAGATAGAATACAATAATTTCTTTATTTAAATATGATGTAAAGTATCTTATGATGCAAATATGTAGAATTATATTTATTTTATTAATATATACAATTACAAAAACTTTTGTATAATTTTAACATTCGTTACAGATAAAAATATTGCTAAATCTATTTTCACTTCGTTTCTGTTAAGTCAGTTATGATTGGGATGGTTTTAACTAGAGATGGGCCGATTCCGATTCTCGATTCCAGGAATCGTCGATTCTAGGTGGTATCGAGGAATCGTCGATACTCGATTCTTCATCATAAAAGTGTCGATTCCGATTCCTATTTTGTTAACTATTAAGATATGTGTGTGTGGAGTAATTTATTGGAAAAATAATTAATTACCAACTATATCTTATTTATGTATTGGTTAATTTGAATGAATTAATTGATTAAAGTAAACGAAAATATAACGAAAATATTATTATTTATGAAGCAACAGCAATCAAGATCGTAACCATTTCCGGTCGTTTGACATTGCTCGTCTCTCTCTCTCTCTCTCTCTCTCTCTCTCTCTCTCACTAGAGCGGGTTCGATACTCTCTCTCTCTCTCTCTCTCTCCCCCACGTGTCTTACTGCCACTGATTTATAGATGTCAGAACAAAACACAAAAAAGTACAGTAAAAACTCCATTAACCGTGGCCATGATGGTTGAGCGAATAAACGGACAACAGAAACACCGTATTATTCCTCCGAAACTTAACCTCAATAAATTATATTGTAGACAGATATCACTCACACAGTAATGTAATATATTTCGGAGCGAAAAGAAAATAAACACGATTGTAATAGCAAATGAAACTATTTATTACATGATAAACAGATCCGCACAGTAGCTAATGAATATACGTTTCTCATCATAATATTTATAAAAATACGTGTCGGACCAACTGGCCCAACATAGTTTTTCCCTACCGTAAATGAAACGTAAATAAACTCCGTCGGACCAATTTACCCGACATTGTTTTTGATTTAATTAAATTTTATTATCTGTGCAACACTGTTTTGATATTTTTTGTGTTTTGTGTTAGCAAGAAACAACAAAACCATAATTTCATGTCCCGGCTACCCAAATAATAAACTGACTGGTGATAAAAGTGTTTTTGCGCCTATCACTAAGACACGTAAACGTGTCACATGTGATTGATTTGTGAGCTTATAAATATTTTGAATATAGAACTAAAGTGTAATATATTCTCTCTCTGATAAGTAATGCTACAGGTCCAGTAAATACTATCCAAGATTCATATTAAGTAAAAGTTTTAACACCAAATAATTTACTTGTTAAGGATTTTACGTTATAATTTACTTCCTAGTAAGGATGAGTTTATCTAAGTGTATCAATGTTTGTACTTAACATTCACAAAGTCTGTTTTTAAGGATTATTTTAAAACTAAATATTTAATCAATATTTCCGACTTACTTTTAAGGTTTTGTGAAATTTTGAAAACAGTAGTGAATATCATTACAATACGTCATAACAAATATGTGTGTCGGCCTGTAACTACGAACAAAAAGCTCTTAGAATAACATCATGTTTTTAATCCCGTCGGCGTTTATCTATCAAACAAAAACTATCGTAAATACATCTGTAAGTAGTGTGAAGCTTGTTGTTAAATACTGTGCCTTAATTTTTCCAAAAGTATCAACACCAGCTGAGTAGTACTAATAAACATAAAGCGTTAAGAGGCCCGACGGTATTCGGTTCAGGGTACTGGCCGTCGCGTCAATTCGATGACGCTTAACAGAAACTGACGGTGGAAAACCACATAATATATCAAATATGAAAATGCACTTAAACAACATTCATTTTGCCCAAATTTATCAACAAAAAAGATCTATACTTGAAGAAACTTTATCCTCAGACACAGGACCTACAAGTGATAGTCGGTTAAAAATCAACTGGGATTGAGTAATAAATACAAAATAGGCCTGAATCAGTTGCACTTGTTCCAGACACCTGCAGAAAAAAAGGTCCCACCAGATGTGGAGAAGGTATGCCCCACTAATCCAGAATGTTGAGGAAGAAGATACCCCAGGGGAATTGACAGTAGAAGAAGAAGTAAAAAATTATCTGGGGGAACCATTAGCCAGTCCAGATTGTGATGTTGGGAAGTATTTGGCAGTACAAAGTGCCAAATACCCTCATTTAAATGCAATGGCAATAAAATACCTGTCTGCCCACTCGCGACAGTGTTTTCTGAAAAACCTTTCTCAATTTCAAAAGCTATATGTGACTAGCGATGAAACTAGCTTGACCCACAACGTGTTCAAATGCTTGTGTTTTTGAACAGAAATGTACATTACCTGCCAGACTTTTAAATATTAAAAACTATCCTATTTGTATTAATTTTTTACTCTTTATGTTGTTCGTTTGTTTTTAATTTTTGTTTTGTTTGGGAGACAATGTAAATAGGCTTAGGAATTTTTTCAAACATCATAAAATAAGTAAAGTTCACATTCTTAACTTTAAAATAAGTCATTACTTTAATCTGATATGTTTTTATGTTTAAAAAAATTCCTATTGATAAATCAAGGTTGAAGGTTTTGTGTAGCCTATTACATTAAAACAGAACTTTTAAAAGGTTTTGCCATATGACCAAGATGTTAACTAAATTAATTATTAGAGAACTAGAATGTAAGCTAATATAACTTGAAAGAATCGAGAATCGAGAATCGACTAAAGAATCGAAAATCGAACGGAAAATTTTAGAATCGGAATCGGAATCGGAATCGAAAATTTTAGGAATCGGCCCATCCCTAGTTTTAACTGAAAGAGATATATTCTCCGACAATAGATCGAATCTGTTCTGAGTTCTCACCTTGTAGAGGAATGCGTTTGAACCTTAACAATGAGTGAATGTCCGAGGTTTCCTATCGATCTATTTCACTGTAACATTGTATAAAGGAAACCGTTGTAGTTGTCAAAGATTTTCTTTTAACTTTATTCATTGAATGAGATAAAATTGAACTGCATACTGTCGCCATTCAAACTCGGCTTCATTTCGGAAGTGTGGATGAACTGTTAACGAAGTATTCTTCACTAACTGGTGTAAATAGCTTCACGTACCAATGTGTTAAGCTAGTTCCATTAAGAACGGAACTGATAATCGATGTACACAAGTAAACTGACTCTAAAACCCCGTCCTTTACCATCCACCTTCCTCAGTCGACACCGTAAGATAAAATTGAACTGCATACTGTCGCCATTCAAACTCGGCTTCATTTCGGAAGTGTGGATGAACTGTTAACGAAGTACATTCTTCACTAACTGATGTAAATAGCTTCACTTACCAATGTGTTAAGCTAGTTCCATTAAGAACGGAACTGATAAGCGATGTACACAGCTAAACTGACTCTAAAACCCCGTCCTTTACCATCCACCTTCCTCAGTCGACACCGTGAGATAAAATGATTACTTACCCCAATTCGATAGAAAGAGTATAGATAGATGAAAATACTTTAAGAGCGTCACAAGTTACGAAACAAACAAAAAAAATCCATACAAGTAAACGTAAATTCTATAATTTCATACTGTTTTTTGCTAACAGTATGAGATCTGAATTTAAGGTTTTTTGTGTAAAATTATTTAAAAAACCATTTCTTAAAAATATCGACCCAATATATGAATATTATTTGATTGATATTTCCACATTGTTAACCAAGGTAATGTTGAAATAATTCAACGAACGGAATTGCATACTGCACCTTAGAACTTTTACCCCAACCCCGACCCCTATTATTCTGCTCCATTATAAACAATACCTTTCCTCATCAACGTAATATCAGCCTTAATTAAATTAACGCTCGGTTAAAAATAAACTTAATTTAACTTTATTTAGTGCAAAAGAAGGGCCCTACGTAATATACAGTTATTAATGTTTGCTTAAATTCTTTCTTGTGTTGAATAAATTTACGGTTGCAGAGTAAAACCTTTACAAAACTTTCTACGTTTTAAACTTTGAAAGAAGCGTGCATCAGTTAAGCAATAAAATAAAACCATTTAAATAAGTATTACATCTAAATAAGTAACAGGTAGAAATGGTTACGTTAGAGAATTTAGGTGAACGAAATTTGTTCACAATTATATTGAACAGTCAATAAATGAAACATGTTTTATCTGAATGAAGCCGTATTAACTGAAATGACTTTGAATAAACAGTTTTTAACATCTGTAAGTTTAAGAAGTACAAACATTTTTATTTTAGATATAAAACCAGAATTTATAACGTTACGTTTATATTAAGTCAACATTTACATAAAGTTGATTTCGAAGTACGACTATAAAGTATTTTAAACATTTCCTGTATAGGAAAAAGAGGAGCAAACGGATATTGTACGTAACTTTGTTTAAGACATTAGATATTTCTATCATTCACAGCAAAAATAGTGTAATTCTTTTTCAGACAAAGAACAATACAATGGAAGAATATTTTAAAGTAATTGAAACCGTTAAAATAACCTTCATTTTAATACCAGATAAATTAAAATTAATCAATAAAACGTTTTAGAATTCACTACACTGAAGCGAAGGGTGAAACGATATTTTAAAACATAGACTAAAATGAAAATTAAATGTAAAGGTGTGCCTAGCATAAAACGGCCTACATTTTTTTAAAAAAACACCCATTCACAAAACAATATTGAGGTAACTTTTATATTGGTTTTGCAATGTGCCTGTATCTATTACTCTTGTGCCTGTATCTATTACTCTTGTGTCTGTATCTATTACTCTTGTGCCTGTATCTATTACTCTTGTGCCTGTATCTATTACTCTTGTGTCTGTATCTAATACTCTTGTGCCTGTATCTATTACTCTTGTGCCTGTATCTATTACTCTTGTGCCTGTATCTATTACTCTTGTGCCTGTATCTATTACTCTTGTGCCTGTATCTATTACTCTTGTGCCTATATCTATTACTCTTGTGTCTGTATCTATTACTCTTGTGCCTGTATCTATTACTCTTGTGCCTGTATCTATTACTCTTGTGCCTGTATCTATTACTCTTGTGCCTGTATCTATTACTCTTGTGCCTATATCTATTACTCTTGTGTCTGTATCTATTACTCTTGTGCCTGTATCTATTACTCTTGTGCCTGTATCTATTACTCTTGTGTCTGTATCTATTACTCTTGTGCCTGTATCTATTACTCTTGTGCCTGTATCTATTACTCTTGTGCCTGTATCTATTACTCTTGTGTCTGTATCTATTACTCTTGTGCCTGTATCTATTACTCTTGTGCCTGTATCTATTACTCTTGTGCCTGTATCTATTACTCTTGTGCCTGTATCTATTACTCTTGTGCCTGTATCTATTACTCTTGTGCCTGTATCTATTACTCTTGTGCCTGTATCTATTACTCTTGTGCCTGTATCTATTACTCTTGTGCCTGTATCTATTACTCTTGTGTCTGTATCTATTACTCTTGTGCCTGTATCTATTACTCTTGTGCCTGTATCTATTACTCTTGTGCCTGTATCTATTACTCTTGTGCCTGTATCTATTACTCTTGTGCCTGTATCTATTACTCTTGTGTCTGTAACTATTACTCTTGTGCCTGTATCTATTACTCTTGTGCCTGTATCTATTACTCTTGTGCCTGTATCTATTACTCTTGTGCCTGTATCTATTACTCTTGTGTCTGTATCTATTACTCTTGTGCCTGTATCTATTACTCTTGTGTCTGTATCTATTACTCTTGTGCCTGTATCTATTACTCTTGTGTCTGTAACTATTACTCTTGTGTCTGTTTCTATTACTCTTGTGTCTGTATCTATTACTCTTGTGCCTGTATCTATTACTCTTGTGCCTGTATCTATTACTCTTGTGTCTGTATCTATTACTCTTGTGCCTGTATCTATTACTCTTGTGCCTGTATCTATTACTCTTGTGTCTGTATCTATTACTCTTGTGCCTGTATCTATTACTCTTGTGTCTGTATCTATTACTCTTGTGTCTGTATCTATTACTCTTGTGCCTGTATCTATTACTCTTGTGTCTGTATCTATTACTCTTGTGTCTGTATCTATTACTCTTGTGCCTGTATCTATTACTCTTGTGTCTGTTTCTATTACTCTTGTGCCTGTATCTATTACTCTTGTGCCTGTATCTATTACTCTTGTGTCTGTAACTATTACTCTTGTGTCTGTATCTATTACTCTTGTGCCTGTATCTATTACTCTTGTGTCTGTTTCTATTACTCTTGTGCCTGTATCTATTACTCTTGTGTCTGTTTCTATTACTCTTGTGCCTGTATCTATTACTCTTGTGCCTGTATCTATTACTCTTGTGTCTGTTTCTATTACTCTTGTGCCTGTATCTATTACTCTTGTGTCTGTAACTATTACTCTTGTGTCTGTATCTATTACTCTTGTGCCTGTATCTATTACTCTTGTGTCTGTTTCTATTACTCTTGTGCCTGTATCTATTACTCTTGTGCCTGTATCTATTACTCTTGTGTCTGTTTCTATTACTCTTGTGTCTGTATCTATTACTCTTGTGCCTGTATCTATTACTCTTGTGCCTGTATCTATTACTCTTGTGCCTGTATCTATTACTCTTGTGTCTGTTTCTATTACTCTTGTGTCTGTATCTATTACTCTTGTGCCTGTATCTATTACTCTTGTGTCTGTTTCTATTACTCTTGTGCCTGTATCTATTACTCTTGTGCCTGTATCTATTACTCTTGTGTCTGTTTCTATTACTCTTGTGTCTGTATCTATTACTCTTGTGCCTGTATCTATTACTCTTGTGCCTGTATCTATTACTCTTGTGTCTGTATCTATTACTCTTGTGTCTGTATCTATTACTCTTGTGTCTGTATCTATTACTCTTGTGCCTGTATCTATTACTCTTGTGTCTGTTTCTATTACTCTTGTGCCTGTATCTATTACTCTTGTGCCTGTATCTATTACTCTTGTGTCTGTTTCTATTACTCTTGTGCCTGTATCTATTACTCTTGTGTCTGTAACTATTACTCTTGTGTCTGTATCTATTACTCTTGTGCCTGTATCTATTACTCTTGTGTCTGTTTCTATTACTCTTGTGCCTGTATCTATTACTCTTGTGCCTGTATCTATTACTCTTGTGTCTGTTTCTATTACTCTTGTGCCTGTATCTATTACTCTTGTGCCTGTATCTATTACTCTTGTGCCTGTTTCTATTACTCTTGTGCCTGTATCTATTACTCTTGTGCCTGTATCTATTACTCTTGTGTCTGTATCTATTACTCTTGTGTCTGTATCTATTACTCTTGTGCCTGTATCTATTACTCTTGTGTCTGTTTCTATTACTCTTGTGCCTGTATCTATTACTCTTGTGCCTGTATCTATTACTCTTGTGTCTGTAACTATTACTCTTGTGTCTGTATCTAATACTCTTGTGCCTGTATCTATTACTCTTGTGTCTGTTTCTATTACTCTTGTGCCTGTATCTATTACTCTTGTGCCTGTATCTATTACTCTTGTGTCTGTAACTATTACTCTTGTGTCTGTTTCTATTACTCTTGTGTCTGTATCTATTACTCTTGTGTCTGTTTCTATTACTCTTGTGCCTGTATCTATTACTCTTGTGCCTGTATCTATTACTCTTGTGTCTGTATCTATTACTCTTGTGTCTGTATCTAATACTCTTGTGCCTGTATCTATTACTCTTGTGCCTGTATCTATTACTCTTGTGCCTGTATCTATTACTCTTGTGTCTGTATCTATTACTCTTGTGCCTGTATCTATTACTCTTGTGCCTGTTTCTATTACTCTTGTGTCTGTATCTATTACTCTTGTGTCTGTTTCTATTACTCTTGTGCCTGTATCTATTACTCTTGTGCCTGTATCTATTACTCTTGTGTCTGTAACTATTACTCTTGTGTCTGTATCTATTACTCTTGTGTCTGTATCTATTACTCTTGTGCCTGTATCTATTACTCTTGTGTCTGTATCTATTACTCTTGTGTCTGTATCTATTACTCTTGTGCCTGTATCTATTACTCTTGTGCCTGTATCTATTACTCTTGTGCCTGTATCTATTACTCTTGTGCCTGTATCTATTACTCTTGTGCCTGTATCTATTACTCTTGTGTCTGTATCTATTACTCTTGTGTCTGTAACTATTACTCTTGTGCCTGTATCTATTACTCTTGTGCCTGTATCTATTACTCTTGTGCCTGTATCTATTACTCTTGTGCCTGTATCTATTACTCTTGTGCCTGTATCTATTACTCTTGTGTCTGTATCTATTACTCTTGTGTCTGTATCTATTACTCTTGTGCCTGTATCTATTACTCTTGTGCCTGTATCTATTACTCTTGTGTCTGTATCTATTACTCTTGTGCCTGTATCTATTACTCTTGTGCCTGTATCTATTACTCTTGTGCCTGTATCTATTACTCTTGTGCCTGTATCTATTACTCTTGTGCCTGTATCTATTACTCTTGTGTCTGTATCTATTACTCTTGTGGCTGTATCTATTACTCTTGTGCCTGTATCTATTACTCTTGTGCCTGTATCTATTACTCTTGTGCCTGTATCTATTACTCTTGTGCCTGTATCTATTACTCTTGTGTCTGTATCTATTACTCTTGTGTCTGTATCTATTACTCTTGTGCCTGTATCTATTACTCTTGTGCCTGTATCTATTACTCTTGTGTCTGTATCTATTACTCTTGTGCCTGTATCTATTACTCTTGTGCCTGTATCTATTACTCTTGTGCCTGTATCTATTACTCTTGTGTCTGTATCTATTACTCTTGTGCCTGTATCTATTACTCTTGTGCCTGTATCTATTACTCTTGTGTCTGTATCTATTACTCTTGTGCCTGTATCTATTACTCTTGTGATTGTATCTATTACTCTTGTGCCTGTATCTATTACTCTTGTGCCTGTATCTATTACTCTTGTGTCTGTAACTATTACTCTTGTGCCTGTATCTATTACTCTTGTGCCTGTATCTATTACTCTTGTGCCTGTATCTATTACTCTTGTGCCTGTATCTATTACTCTTGTGCCTGTATCTATTACTCTTGTGCCTGTATCTATTACTCTTGTGCCTGTATCTATTACTCTTGTGTCTGTAACTATTACTCTTGTGCCTGTATCTATTACTCTTGTGCCTGTATCTATTACTCTTGTGCCTGTATCTATTACTCTTGTGCCTGTATCTATTACTCTTGTGCCTGTATCTATTACTCTTGTGTCTGTATCTATTACTCTTGTGTCTGTATCTATTACTCTTGTGCCTGTATCTATTACTCTTGTGCCTGTATCTATTACTCTTGTGTCTGTATCTATTACTCTTGTGCCTGTATCTATTACTCTTGTGCCTGTATCTATTACTCTTGTGCCTGTATCTATTACTCTTGTGCCTGTATCTATTACTCTTGTGCCTGTATCTATTACTCTTGTGCCTGTATCTATTACTCTTGTGTCTGTATCTATTACTCTTGTGCCTGTATCTATTACTCTTGTGCCTGTATCTATTACTCTTGTGCCTGTATCTATTACTCTTGTGCCTGTATCTATTACTCTTGTGTCTGTATCTATTACTCTTGTGTCTGTATCTATTACTCTTGTGCCTGTATCTATTACTCTTGTGCCTGTATCTATTACTCTTGTGTCTGTATCTATTACTCTTGTGCCTGTATCTATTACTCTTGTGCCTGTATCTATTACTCTTGTGTCTGTATCTATTACTCTTGTGTCTGTATCTATTACTCTTGTGTCTGTATCTATTACTCTTGTGTCTGTATCTATTACTCTTGTGCCTGTATCTATTACTCTTGTGCCTGTATCTATTACTCTTGTGCCTGTATCTATTACTCTTGTGCCTGTATCTATTACTCTTGTGTCTGTATCTATTACTCTTGTGTCTGTATCTATTACTCTTGTGCCTGTATCTATTACTCTTGTGCCTGTATCTATTACTCTTGTGCCTGAATCTATTACTCTATTTACCATAATTGAAATAATTATTGAATATTTTCTTTAATAGAATTGCTACAAAAATCTGTATTTTTTATTATTTTCAATTGATTTGAAGTTTATTATTTTTTGAATTTCAGATTTAGATTTCATTTTGTAGTCATGTCTATGTTTGCCTAATCCAGTTCCATACTTGCGCTTTGTCTTACATGACTATTTCTGGTCACAGTCTAAACATTCTACTTCGTAAGTAACATTTTGTGTTAAATCTTTTTTAATAATGCCTTTGCCTGAAATAATTTCGCTTGTAAATTAAAATAATCGAATTACTATTGTACCGTTTTATTGAGTTCAAATAGGAAAACATATCTATCTAAGGATGAGTTAAGATCTAATACAAACGACACTTTATGAGTAATATTATCAAATATTTTTTCTAATGATCTTTCCATGTAATTTATTAAATCATAATTATTTTGTAATCTGCCTTTGTCTGGTATATTGTCTTGTATTACTTTATTATTAATTTCAATAATTTACAAAGTTAATAAAATTATCTATTATTATTAATTTTATTTTACAATTTTTTTTGGTTAATGAACAATACCATATAAAGAACACCATATTAAAACCACCTTATTGTTTTTTTTAATTATAGGATGGTGTTAAAAAAATAATTTATCAGGAATTAAAAGTTCTTTCTTAGCCCTTGTTATAATTGCATTATTGGGATCTCTTTTCTTTCTAATTTCTAGTACTCGAGGTATTGCATTTTTCTATTTCTACTGTAAATTGCAAATGCTTTTTTTCCACAACTCTCTCTGTAAAGTATAGAATCTGAAAATAAAGCAATTCACTACGCATTAACTTCCGATTTCCGGTTTCCAGTTTACGAAGTTATACCTGAAACATTGGAGTTCCGATAATATTTGTAGCAAAAATGAATAATTTTATTTGCAGAAAGTAAAGTCTGGTGCCGGTCAAAGCTATGAGCTACCAGCATGGGATATAACAACTGTAATGTCTAACTCTAGTACAACCTCATTGTACAGTACACATTACAAGGAGTAATTCTATGCCTACAGAATGGGTTGAGCTGCCTTATGCTTACTAAGCGAACCAAACCTAACTTTACCACTCACTAACCGTTTCCAAAAGTGGAAGAATTCATCTAGTTGTTAACAAACCCCTTGCTGAAGACCCCGTTTTTAATTTAATTTATAAAAAAAAACAAAGTTGCTACCTTTGTATTCACACAAACGTCTTCCCCTTGAATCCATTTCCTTTAAGGGTCAACTTTTGATTGATTTATTCTTCTTGGAAAACGTTAAACAAATTGATTTCCTATAAGCACCCAACATGCAAAATAATTCAAATCTAACATTATTATTTAAAAATGATTGTATGTCGTAGATGTTTCGACCGTCAAACTGCCCTCAACACTCATGGGTGAACAATGGAGAAGATATTATTGACATTTAACCATATAATATTTACACAAGACAAAGTAGTAAAAGGAAAAAAAGCTTGGTTAGTTACACTAGTTTGGGAGATCGCTCTACTCATCTCAGGCTATAAAATGGACACTGTACAACTGTGAAAAAGGAGTACATGGTTTTCTTTAATAAATTCAAACTTATTACTTCCAGTGTTGGAAATTTGATATGCAGTATCATTATCAGCATTTTACCAAATCCCGTGTGTAAAGCCTTATATTTTTTTTATAACTAAAAACGGTGTTATAAAGTCAGGATATATTTATAAAGAACTATAAATATACTAAATGTAGTATTGATTTTTGCGAGTGGTTGAAATTAGCTAACCTGATGTACTTAAGCACAATTATTAACAATAATTGTTATTTTGCTTGTTTCAGACCTATGTTATTCTCGTAACTCTAGCTCAGAAGTTAGTATCTTATATTTTCATAAGATATTTGTATATATTATAGAGAAGTGTATTATATATTTTTTCCAATAAAAACTTTATTTAGAACTCTTTTAATTGAATGTCCACCTAAACTCAAAGGTCAAACTCTGTAAAAGAAGTTTGCAACAACGTAAACAAAAACTAGATAAAAAACGGACCAAATTTATTTCCTTTTTTATTAACCTACCCGGAGGTTCTAGAGCAAAACAAATAAATATTCATAAGTGGTAAATGCCAGAACGGGATTCTGTTTATGGGATTGAAGAACTTCAACAAAACTACGCCACAGAAGCGTAATGAATTCAAGTTGTTTTTTCTTCTCAAAACTTTTTACATTTTTATCATGAAACTTTTTATCTTACTGAACCATGAACATATATCCTGATATTGCTTAGAGTCTTTTAAATAATTAAAAGATTTGCGTAATGATTTTATACTTTATAAGGAATTATTGTACAACTAAATTGTACAATAATTTATTGTAGAATTCTATTATCTTATACTTTACAATCAGAATATTCTAAAGGTACGTTAACTACAAAAAAATCTGTGTAATTAAAAATCTACTATTTAAAGGTTTACTACGTAGTTCCCATATGATATTTCACTCAAATAATATCACTTATTTATTAAAATATATAGTAGCGGTGGTATTTTTGTGATTTAAAATAATAAACTTTTAAGAATAAAGACAAATAGAATGGTAAGTTGTAAATTGAATTTTGCAGTTTGGACTTTCTCTAGGATGTTCATACAACATTGATTTACAAAATGTTATGTTTATAAATAAGATAAAATAAAAGTAGGGGTTTTAGTAATTTCAACTATTAGCTTACAATTTCGCTTTTAATAGTTTTCTACCGATAAATGTACACAATTTAAATGTATTTTTAAAATAGGCTTTAGAAACAAATAAAACGAATTGTCTTTTTCGTACACGTATAAAACAAGTCGTGTTCAGCTGGTGGAAACATATTGTAACGGCCAAGGTCTCACCCGGGATTTATGCCACACGGCTTGACAAGTACAAGTCCTTTCACGCCTAAGCGGACAGAACGCCATCGCGTTAAGGCTATAACCTTCCACAAGTGAAGCGAATAGAAATTACTAGAAGCCAAAAGTAATATATAAACGTTTTCTTGAGCAAAACTTTGTTGCTTGTATCAATCAACTGTTGTTGATTGTATATACATTATTGAATCATGTAAAATTTGTTATAGTGCCTACAGTTTATCTATTTGACTGTGTTGTATTAACATATGTTTCGTACTAAATTATTTTTATGTATGTAATATATTTTTCCCTACTGTCTTGCCTTCGTTCGTTTTTTTTTTTTTTATTTCCTGTGTAGGATATCAATTATTATGTTATTGAATATGTTTTACTGAGCATATATTTGACATTGCTGACATCTTTGTTAGTCAGTTCAGTGGGTATTGGTACTGATGTAGGTTATAGAGCATATGCCTAAAGTATCACATTTATGTTAGAATGGGTGGTCTGAGATGTTGTCGAAGAGTGTTTCTCTCATTATGTTGTACTATTTATTTATAAGACGTAAAAAATTACTTTATTTTCAGTTCACACACTCACCACTAATGGAAATATACGACAGGAAATCAGCTTACCTGGAACAATCCGAAACCAAATACGTTAACAATATAAAACTAAATATAGAAATATTTTAGGAACATATGCACAGTAGTATATTTTTTTTACTTGATACAAAAAGATTTAAAAACAAACAAAAATTCCAACAAGTAGTATCAGTAATAAAGAACACGAACACCATTTCTTCCTTAACGATGTTTTAATTGGCCTGACACCTCTTAGAATATACCTGAATTTGATATATAGATTATATAGTACTTTACGACCACATCGTAATTCAATTTTCTTAACCGTAGTTGTGTTATGATCTCATTACTTTAAAGTAAACTTGTATAGTAAAAACAAATGTTAATGTGAACGTAGATATAAGAAAACAAATTTTGAAGTATTTGCTTTAAGCTGCAGCGACATGGATGCCAACTTGAAAATAATGAAACTTAATTTAAATAAAATGTCGTGTAAGAGAAGTTATTTGTAAAGTTTGCTGTGCAAAGTAAAATTTAATATTCAATATCAAAGTTTTACAATAGAGAGTGAAGTGAAACCTCTAATTTGTAAGCATTTACGCTCTTAATTTTTACGCTTGAAGGTAACAAATTAATGACTTATTACACTTATAATTAAGGTACAATTTATAAATATATTACTGATATTCCATCCCCCCTAGCTATTTTAGACAACCAGTTATTTGGTATAAACCGTTATTGAATAATAATAACAAATTAAACAAAAACCATTGAATAATAATAACAAATTACACAAAAACCTTCAACCAAAAATATTTTATTTTAACCCTAATGTACATTTTGTTTACCATGTAAGAGGTATAACAACCAGGAGTGGTTTTGGTATGACAGACTCTTGGTTGTTTGTCTCTGGTGCGGTTACTTAGTAAACGATGTGTACATTAGGTTGAATAAAATATTTGTGAATAGGGGTTTTTTAGTAGCATTTATCAATCTTGAACAATAAAATCCACTTTTGTATATTTTTTTATTTAAAGAATCAGTACTACTATAGTCAAGTGTATATAAATAATTATATATTTAAGTGTATAAATGTAAATCATTAGCTCAAGGTAAAGATTGCACCAAATAATATTAATAAAGTTCTGTTTATATTCAGACCCCTTCTATTTTCAAAACGCAATAGCAAAACGTATTATGATTTATTTTGAGAAATTTTTGTTTTTATTACAGTTTGAGAATGCAAGTAGTTATAATTGTTTTATATATTAATAAATGATGACGTAATCCTATACTGTGTTGCCATGTGATGATATTTGTTACGTATGGTCGCTAATTATATCTGCGGTAATTTGTTGACATAATTATATAAACATCATTAGTAAACAGAGTTAGCTCTTTGTTAAGTCTCATTATGAAAGTTATACACATATTTTCGGAGATTACAACTATTATATGAGCTTAGCTTGTGAGGTTATTTTAAAACAAATAAAAGACATACACAAGACTCACAAATTAATCATTTACTCTTAACGTTTCAATGCCAAAGTCATTACAACTGTTGTAAGTTAGAGTTAAGTAGCAACACTCACTGATGATAATGACTTTGTCATTGAAACTTATAAGAGTAAATAAATGATTAATTTGTGATTCTTGTGTTTGTCTTTTATTTGTTTTAACATATTTTCAGCGTTTCCCAATTATTTATTAACGACATCCGGTGATAATAGCATGACTCGGTTCTTTGAAAATAAAAAGTAAGTATTAGAAAAAATGTCACATTTATACAATTAAAACCAAGCTAAAACAACAATAGAAGCAGTGGTGAAAAGTAGGGACTATCGAGCCGGAGTTAGAATAATGGATGTAAAAAGACAGAGAGAAAGAATGAACGTTGAGTGAAACTAAATAAAACGTTCTTTTGCACGAAGTTTTGAAAAATCAAACAAAAATAAATTTGGTAGATTCAATGATTATGGATTAGAAACGAGGTAACAGAAATTTATTCATTTAAAAAAGAAATATTTTTTAACATAAATAATATTATAACGAATAAATTATTATCTCAATAATTATTAAATATTTGGATAGTAAGTACAAATTAAATACTATATTTTTTTTAATTTTGTAATTACTAATTATTTGTATATTGTAAATTATTGACATAAATTAAAATTAATTTTCAATTATATCCACCCTAATATATTACAATTGCATAACAATGTATGGTAAAATACTATCAGAGTAAAAGATGTTTAATATTTTTAATGCAAATAATTCAGGCATATTTAACACCAAGCAATATAATTCTATACTGTTGAAATATAATTTCAGAAAAAATTAATTTGTAACTGTAAGATAAAAGAGTATTAAGAATATTTAATGAATAATAGGTTTTAAATCTAGACACACGCACACATCCATACTGAAATCACATAGTTATTCTAAACGCATGATAGGAACATATCACGTAATAAAGAACATTAATATCAAACAGATATTGGTTATAAAGGCTTCTGAATTAGTCAAACCTTACAATTTATACTGCTCTATAATGCAAACGGTTTCCATTTTACTCAATACCTGTATATCTTTGTATAAAGAAGCCTTTAACTGTAAATGGTATACAAAAAACAAAGGGAACATTTGTGTGCACATAATCTCCTCGAACACAAGAAAATACACCTTCACGACAAAAAAGAACTTGCAATACAATGGTGGATGGAAATGTATTGTATAGAATGCCCTTAATGAGCTTTGTGTTTCATTGAAATCCTTTCTTGCCATTTAAAACGTCCATTTAGTATCGTTGTATCAGTAAACCACTGTTGCAACGTTCAAGGCTAGTCACTTAATCTTTTAGTCTATATTTAATGAAATAATTAATAATCGACCTAAATTATTGAGAAATGGGTGAACGAAAATGAGATGTAAAAAATTGTACTTATATTGACCGAATTTATAGTCCCATGCAACAATCAAATGCTACCTGTTTTTGAGGTAGACGAACATTAAGGGGTTGAAACCATTAAGTAGATGAACCATAAGTAAAAGGACATTTTTGGTTCTAGCACTCAGAGGAGTGAAAATGTTTATTGCAACGTCTACAGACGTTTTGAATCGAGAAAAACATTTAATCTTGCGTATTGATAAATTACCTAAACATTTGTTATATAAGAAAAAAATTATACAGAATTTTTACTTTCAACACCAAAATGTAAACACCAAATAGTAAATTATAGCTAGTAATTTTTTTAAATTTTCACCAAAAATATATGAATTCATTTAATTTTCATGCAATATTTATATCATTATTTAGGGAGTATATTTCTTGGGGACTAATATCTATTGCAGTTAATAATAAAATAATGTAGGAAACAAAAAAAATGTACTAGATATTTACTGAATACACATTTGTTTAACAAATTCATTTGACATTAAATCCTAAACGGAATCAGTAGCGCCTAAAAGTATTTTTATTTAAAAAATTGGATTAAAAATACACAACTTACTGTTGTCGTTACATTGAATTATTTGAATCGAGATTTATCAAAATTTATATAAATTAAGATATTTAACTCATCAAAACTATTTAATAACAACCTTTTCCTTAAATGACCCTTCATAAGGGTCTTGATTCTGTAATACATGTTCAATAGATAACGTACATGTGAAAGCAGCTGTTCTACAACGTAACCTATAACACAAATTCAGTTGTTCCATGAAATCATATGTTTTTATTTAATTCATTTTGCGGTGACTCGTAGCGTAACCTGGCGTAAATTGTACCAATGCAAAGTTGTATGTTTACATCCACCGAATGAGTTTTTGTACTCGTTGCTATAGAAGTTTTTACTTCAAAATGCATAAAGAAATACAAAGTAAATAAAATAAAATCTGCAGCATAGATTCAAAGATACATTCATTTATTCATTAGGGCAAATGCAAACAAAAATGCCCAAGCTCGCAAGATAAGATTAATAATAAACTGACTAATTTAAAAAGATATATAAAATTAAATTTTCATATACCATTAAACTATTAATGTATCACTATCAGAAGGAAGTAAAAAGAGGAGTTACATTATGAGTACAGTGGAAGTTACGAAACAAACTTAAAGTTATTGTAGTTATTTCTCGTGATAAAGTTGATCGCTCATTGTAATTTGTTATCTTCTATTGAATTAGTGGTTAATAAATTACCTCTTGTATGCCACTGTTCTGGTTAATTTTACCTTTAATTAATGGATATATAAATATAATAAGGGGAATAGAGAGTCGACTAACTACGAAGCAAGTATTGGCCTAATAAATTACCTCTTGTATGCCACTGGTCTGATTAATTTTACCTTTAATTAATGGATATTTAAACATAATAAGGGGAACAGAGAGTCGACTAACTACGAAGCGAGTATTGGCCTAATAAATTACCTCTTGTATGCCACTGTTCTGATTAAATTTACCTTTAATTAATGGATATTTAAACATAGTAAGGGGAACAGAGAGTCGACTAACTACGAAGCAAGTATTGGCCTAATAAATTACCTCTTGTATGCCACAGTTCTGATTAATTTTACCTTTAATTAATGGATATTTAAACATAATAAGGGGAACAGAGAGTCGACTAACTACGAAGCAAGTATTGGCCTAATAAATTACCTCTTGTATGCCACTGTTCTGATTAAATTTACCTTTAATTAATGGATATTTAAACATAGTAAGGGGAACAGAGAGTCGACTAACTACGAAGCAAGTATTGGCCTAATAAATTACCTCTTGTATGCCACAGTTCTGATTAATTTTACCTTTAATTAATGGATATTTAAACATAATAAGGGGAACAGAGAGTCGACTAACTACGAAGCGAGTATTGGCCTAATAAATTACCTCTTGTATGCCACTGTTCTGATTAAATTTACCTTTAATTAATGGATATTTAAACATAGTAAGGGGAACAGAGAGTCGACTAACTACGAAGCAAGTATTGGCCTAATAAATTACCTCTTGTATGCCACAGTTCTGATTAATTTTACCTTTAATTAATGGATATTTAAACATAATAAGGGGAACAGAGAGTCGACTAACTACGAAGCAAGTATTGGCCTAATAAATTACCTCTTGTATGCCACTGTTCTGATTAAATTTACCTTTAATTAATGGATATTTAAACATAGTAAGGGGAACAGAGAGTCGACTAACTACGAAGCAAGTATTGGCCTAATAAATTACCTCTTGTATGCCACAGTTCTGATTAATTTTACCTTTAATTAATGGATATTTAAACATAATAAGGGGAACAGAGAGTCGACTAACTACGAAGCGAGTATTGGCCTAATAAATTACCTCTTGTATGCCACTGTTCTGATTAATTTTACCTTTAATTAATGGATATTTAAACATAATAAGGGGAACAGAGAGTCGACTAACTACGAAGCAAGTATTGGCCTAATAAATTACCTCTTGTATGCCACTGTTCTGATTAATTTTACCTTTAATTAATGGATATTTAAACATAATAAGGGGAACAGACAGTCGACTAACTACGAAGCAAGTATTGGCCTAATAAATTACCTCTTGTATGCCACTGTTCTGATTAATTTTACCTTTAATTAATGGATATTTAAACATAATAAGGGGAACAGAGAGTCGACTAACTACGAAGCAAGTATTGGCCTAATAAATTACCTCTTGTATGCCACAGTTCTGATTAATTTTACCTTTAATTAATGGATATTTAAACATAATAAGGGGAACAGAGAGTCGACTAACTACGAAGCAAGTATTGGCCTAATAAATTACCTCTTGTATGCCACTGTTCTGATTAATTTTACCTTTAATTAATGGATATTTAAACATAATAAGGGGAACAGAGAGTCGACTAACTACGAAGCAAGTATTGGCCTAATAAATTACCTCTTGTATGCCACAGTTCTGATTAATTTTACCTTTAATTAATGGATATTTAAACATAATAAGGGGAACAGAGAGTCGACTAACTACGAAGCAAGTATTGGCCTAATAAATTACCTCTTGTATGCCACTGTTCTGATTAATTTTACCTTTAAATAATGGATATTTAAACATAATAAGGAGAACAGAGAGTCGACTAACTACGAAGCAAGTATTGGCCTAATAAATTACCTCTTGTATGCCACTGTTCTGATTAAATTTACCTTTAATTAATGGATATTTAAACATAATAAGGGGAACAGAGAGTCGACTAACTACGAAGCAAGTATTGGCCTAATAAATTACCTCTTGTATGCCACTGTTCTGATTAATTTTACCTTTAATTAATGGATATTTAAACATAATAAGGGGAACAGAGAGTCGACTAACTACGAAGCAAGTATTGGCCTAATAAATTACCTCTTGTATGCCACTGTTCTGATTAATTTTACCTTTAATTAATGGATATTTAAACATAATAAGGGGAACAGAGAGTCGACTAACTACGAAGCAAGTATTGGCCTAATAAATTACCTCTTGTATGCAACTGTTCTGATTAATTTTACCTTTAATTAATGGATATTTAAACATAATAAGGGGAACAGAGAGTCGACTAACTACGAAGCAAGTATTGGCCTAATAAATTACCTATTGTATGCCACTGTTCTGATTAAATTTACCTTTAATTAATGGATATTTAAACATAATAAGGGGAACAGAAAGTCGACTAACTACCAAGCAAGTATTGGCCTAATAAATTACCTCTTGTATGCCACTGTTCTGATTAATTTTACCTTTAATTAATGGATATTTAAACATAATAAGGGGAACAGAGAGTCGACTAACTACGAAGCAAGTATTGGCCTAATAAATTACCTCTTGTATGCCACTGTTCTGATTAAATTTACCTTTAATTAATGGATATTTAAACATAGTAAGGGGAACAGAGAGTCGACTAACTACGAAGCAAGTATTGGCCTAATAAATTACCTCTTGTATGCCACAGTTCTGATTAATTTTACCTTTAATTAATGGATATTTAAACATAATAAGGGGAACAGAGAGTCGACTAACTACGAAGCGAGTATTGGCCTAATAAATTACCTCTTGTATGCCACTGTTCTGATTAATTTTACCTTTAATTAATGGATATTTAAACATAATAAGGGGAACAGAGAGTCGACTAACTACGAAGCAAGTATTGGCCTAATAAATTACCTCTTGTATGCCACTGTTCTGATTAATTTTACCTTTAATTAATGGATATTTAAACATAATAAGGGGAACAGACAGTCGACTAACTACGAAGCAAGTATTGGCCTAATAAATTACCTCTTGTATGCCACTGTTCTGATTAATTTTACCTTTAATTAATGGATATTTAAACATAATAAGGGGAACAGAGAGTCGACTAACTACGAAGCAAGTATTGGCCTAATAAATTACCTCTTGTATGCCACAGTTCTGATTAATTTTACCTTTAATTAATGGATATTTAAACATAATAAGGGGAACAGAGAGTCGACTAACTACGAAGCAAGTATTGGCCTAATAAATTACCTCTTGTATGCCACTGTTCTGATTAATTTTACCTTTAATTAATGGATATTTAAACATAATAAGGGGAACAGAGAGTCGACTAACTACGAAGCAAGTATTGGCCTAATAAATTACCTCTTGTATGCCACAGTTCTGATTAATTTTACCTTTAATTAATGGATATTTAAACATAATAAGGGGAACAGAGAGTCGACTAACTACGAAGCAAGTATTGGCCTAATAAATTACCTCTTGTATGCCACTGTTCTGATTAATTTTACCTTTAAATAATGGATATTTAAACATAATAAGGAGAACAGAGAGTCGACTAACTACGAAGCAAGTATTGGCCTAATAAATTACCTCTTGTATGCCACTGTTCTGATTAAATTTACCTTTAATTAATGGATATTTAAACATAATAAGGGGAACAGAGAGTCGACTAACTACGAAGCAAGTATTGGCCTAATAAATTACCTCTTGTATGCCACTGTTCTGATTAATTTTACCTTTAATTAATGGATATTTAAACATAATAAGGGGAACAGAGAGTCGACTAACTACGAAGCAAGTATTGGCCTAATAAATTACCTCTTGTATGCCACTGTTCTGATTAATTTTACCTTTAATTAATGGATATTTAAACATAATAAGGGGAACAGAGAGTCGACTAACTACGAAGCAAGTATTGGCCTAATAAATTACCTCTTGTATGCAACTGTTCTGATTAATTTTACCTTTAATTAATGGATATTTAAACATAATAAGGGGAACAGAGAGTCGACTAACTACGAAGCAAGTATTGGCCTAATAAATTACCTATTGTATGCCACTGTTCTGATTAAATTTACCTTTAATTAATGGATATTTAAACATAATAAGGGGAACAGAAAGTCGACTAACTACCAAGCAAGTATTGGCCTAATAAATTACCTCTTGTATGCCACTGTTCTGATTAATTTTACCTTTAATTAATGGATATTTAAACATAATAAGGGGAACAGAGAGTCGACTAACTACGAAGCAAGTATTGGCCTAATAAATTACCTCTTGTATGCCACTGTTCTGATTAATTTTACCTTTAATTAATGGATATTTAAACATAATAAGGGGAATAGAGAGTCGACTAACTACGAAGCGAGTATTGGCCTAATAAATTACCTCTTGTATGCCACTGTTCTAATTAATTTTACCTTTAATTAATGGATATTTAAACATAATAAGGGGAACAGAGAGTCGACTAAATACGAAGCAAGTATTGGCCTAATAAATTACCTCTTGTATGCCACTGTTCTGATTAATTTTACCTTTAATTAATGGATATTTAAACATAATAAGGGGAACAGAGAGTCGACTAACTACGAAGCAAGTATTGGCCTAATAAATTACCTCTTGTATGCAACTGTTCTGATTAATTTTACCTTAAATTAATGGATATTTAAACATAATAAGGGGAACAGAGAGTCGACTAACTACGAAGCAAGTATTGGCCTAATAAATTACCTCTTGTATGCCACTGTTCTGATTAAATTTACCTTTAATTAATGGATATTTAAACATAATAAGGGGAACAGACAGTCGACTAACTACGAAGCAAGTATTGGCCTAATAAATTACCTCTTGTATGCCACTGTTCTGATTAATTTTACCTTTAATTAATGGATATTTAAACATAATAAGGGGAACAGAGAGTCGACTAACTACGAAGCAAGTATTGGCCTAATAAATTACCTCTTGTATGCCACTGTTCTGATTAATTTTACCTTTAATTAATGGATATTTAAACATAATAAGGGGAACAGAGAGTCGACTAACTACGAAGCAAGTATTGGCCTAATAAATTACCTATTGTATGCCACTGTTCTGATTAATTTTACCTTTAATTAATGGATATTTAAACATAATAAGGGGAACAGAGAGTCGACTAACTACGAAGCAAGTATTGGCCTAATAAATTACCTCTTGTATGGCACTGTTCTGATTAATTTTACCTTTAATTAATGGATATTTAAACATAATAAGGGGAACAGACAGTCGACTAACTACGAAGCAAGTATTGGCCTAATAAATTACCTCTTGTATGCCACTGTTCTGATTAATTTTACCTTTAATTAATGAATATTTAAACATAATAAGGGGAACAGAGAGTCGACTAACTACGAAGCAAGTATTGGCCTAATAAATTACCTCTTGTATGCCACTGTTCTGATTAATTTTACCTTTAATTAATGGATATTTAAACATAATAAGGGGAACAGAGAGTCGACTAACTACGAAGCAAGTATTGGCCTAATAAATTACCTCTTGTATGCCACTGTTCTGATTAATTTTACCTTTAAATAATGGATATTTAAACATAATAAGGGGAACAGAGAGTCGACTAACTACGAAGCAAGTATTGGCCTAATAAATTACCTCTTGTATGCCACTGTTCTGATTAAATTTACCTTTAATTAATGGATATTTAAACATAATAAGGGGAACAGAGAATCGACTAACTACGAAGCAAGTATTGGCCTAATAAATTACCTCTTGTATGCCACTGTTCTGATTAAATTTACCTTTAATTAATGGATATTTAAACATAATAAGGGGAACAGAGAGTCGACTAACTACGAAGCAAGTATTTTCCTAATAAATTACCTCTTGTATGCCACTGTTCTGATTAATTTTACCTTTAATTAATGGATATTTAAACATAATAAGGGGAACAGAGAGTCGACTAACTACGAAGCAAGTATTGGCCTAATAAATTACCTCTTGTATGCCACTGTTCTGATTAAATTTACCTTTAATTAATGGATATTTAAACATAATAAGGGGAACAGAGAGTCGACTAACTACGAAGCAAGTATTGGCCTAATAAATTACCTCTTGTATGCCACTGTTCTGATTAATTTTACCTTTAATTAATGGATATTTAAACATAATAAGGGGAACAGACAGTCGACTAACTACGAAGCAAGTATTGGCCTAATAAATTACCTCTTGTATGCCACTGTTCTGATTAAATTTACCTTTAATTAATGGATATTTAAACATAATAAGGGGAACAGAGAGTCGACTAACTACGAAGCAAGTATTGGCCTAATAAATTACCTCTTGTATGCCACTGTTCTGATTAATTTTACCTTTAATTAATGGATATTTAAACATAATAAGGGGAACAGAGAGTCGACTAACTACGAAGCGAGTATTGGCCTAATAAATTACCTCTTGTATGCCACTGTTCTGATTAATTTTACCTTAAATTAATGGATATTTAAACATAATAAGGGGAACAGACAGTCGACTAACTACGAAGCAAGTATTGGCCTAATAAATTACCTCTTGTATGGCACTGTTCTGATTAATTTTACCTTTAATTAATGGATATTTAAACATAATAAGGGGAACAGACAGTCGACTAACTACGAAGCAAGTATTGGCCTAATAAATTACCTCTTGTATGGCACTGTTCTGATTAATTTTACCTTTAATTAATGGATATTTAAACATAATAAGGGGAACAGAGAGTCGACTAAATACCAAGCAAGTATTGGGCTAATAAATTACCTCTTGTATGGCACTGTTCTGATTAATTTTACCTTTAATTAATGGATATTTAAACATAATAAGGGGAACAGAGAGTCGACAAACTACCAAGCAAGTATTGGGCTAATACATTACCTCTTGTATGGCACTGTTCTGATTAATTTTACCTTTAATTAATGGATATTTAAACATAATAAGGGGAACAGAGAGTCGACTAACTACCAAGCAAGTATTGGGCTAATAAATTACCTCTTGTATGCCACTGTTCTGATTAATTTTACCTTTAATTAATGGATATTTAAACATAATAAGGGGAACAGAGAGTCGACTAACTACCAAGCAAGTATTGGGCTAATAAATTACCTCTTGTATGGCACTGTTCTGATAAATTTTACCTTTAATTAATGGATATTTAAACATAATAAGGGGAACAGACAGTCGACTAACTACGAAGCAAGTATTGGCCTAATAAATTACCTCTTGTATGGCACTGTTCTGATTAATTTTACCTTTAATTAATGGATATTTAAACATAATAAGGGGAACAGACAGTCGACTAACTACGAAGCAAGTATTGGCCTAATAAATTACCTCTTGTATGCCACTGTTCTGATTACTTTTACCTTTAATTAATGGATATTTAAACATAATAAGGGGAACAGAGAGTCGACTAACTACGAAGCAAGTATTGGCCTAATAAATTACCTCTTGTATGCCACTGTTCTGATTAAATTTACCTTTAATTAATGGATATTTAAACATAATAAGGGGAACAGAGAGTCGACTAACTACGAAGCGAGTATTGGCCTAATAAATTACCTCTTGTATGGCACTGTTCTGATTAATTTTACCTTTAATTAATGGATATTTAAACATAATAAGGGGAACAGAGAGTCGACTAACTACCAAGCAAGTATTGGGCTAAAAAATACCTCTTGTATGCCACTGTTCTGATTAATTTTACCTTTAATTAATGGATATTTAAACATAATAAGGGGAACAGAGAGTCGAATAACTACCAAGCAAGTATTGGGCTAATAAATTACCTCTTGTATGGCACTGTTCTGATTAATTTTACCTTTAATTAATGGATATTTAAACATAATAAGGGGAACAGAGAGTCGACTAACTACCAAGCAAGTATTGGGCTAATAAATTACCTCTTGTATGCCACTGTTCTGATTAATTTTACCTTTAATTAATGGATATTTAAACATAATAAGGGGAACAGAGAGTCGACTAACTACCAAGCAAGTATTGGGCTAATAAATTACCTCTTGTATGGCACTGTTCTGATTAATTTTACCTTTAATTAATGGATATTTAAACATAATAAGGGGAACAGACAGTCGACTAACTACGAAGCAAGTATTGGCCTAATAAATTACCTCTTGTATGCCACTGTTCTGATTAATTTTACCTTTAATTAATGGATATTTAAACATAATAAGGGGAACAGAGAGTCGACTAACTACGAAGCAAGTATTGGCCTAATAAATTACCTCTTGTATGCCACTGTTCTGATTAAATTTACCTTTAATTAATGGATATTTAAACATAATAAGGGGAACAGAGAGTCGACTAACTACGAAGCGAGTATTGGCCTAATAAATTACCTCTTGTATGCCACTGTTCTGATTAATTTTACCTTTAATTAATGGATATTAAACATAATAAGGGGAACAGACAGTCGACTAACTACGAAGCAAGTATTGGCCTAATAAATTACCTCTTGTATGGCACTGTTCTGATTAATTTTACCTTTAATTAATGGATATTTAAACATAATAAGGGGAACAGACAGTCGACTAACTACGAAGCAAGTATTGGCCTAATAAATTACCTCTTGTATGGCACTGTTCTGATTAATTTTACCTTTAATTAATGGATATTTAAACATAATAAGGGGAACAGAGAGTCGACTAACTACGAAGCAAGTATTGGCCTAATAAATTACCTCTTGTATGCCACTGTTCTGATTAATTTTACCTTTAATTAATGGATATTTAAACATAATAAGGGGAACAGACAGTCGACTAACTACGAAGCAAGTATTGGCCTAATAAATTACCTCTTGTATGCCACTGTTCTGATTAATTTTACCTTTAATTAATGGATATTTAAACATAATAAGGGGAACAGACAGTCGACTAACTACGAAGCAAGTATTGGCCTAATAAATTACCTCTTGTATGGCACTGTTCTGATTAATTTTACCTTTAATTAATGGATATTTAAACATAATAAGGGGAACAGACAGTCGACTAACTACGAAGCAAGTATTGGCCTAATAAATTACCTCTTGTATGGCACTGTTCTGATTAATTTTACCTTTAATTAATGGATATTTAAACATAATAAGGGGAACAGAGAGTCGACTAACTACGAAGCAAGTATTGGCCTAATAAATTACCTCTTGTATGCCACTGTTCTGATTAATTTTACCTTTAATTAATGGATATTTAAACATAATAAGGGGAACAGACAGTCGACTAACTACGAAGCAAGTATTGGCCTAATAAATTACCTCTTGTATGCCACTGTTCTGATTAATTTTACCTTTAATTAATGGATATTTAAACATAATAAGGGGAACAGAGAGTCGACTAACTACCAAGCAAGTATTGGGCTAATAAATTACCTCTTGTATGGCACTGTTCTGATTAATTTTACCTTTAATTAATGGATATTTAAACATAATAAGGGGAACAGACAGTCGACTAACTACGAAGCAAGTATTGGCCTAATAAATTACCTCTTGTATGCCACTGTTCTGATTACTTTTACCTTTAATTAATGGATATTTAAACATAATAAGGGGAACAGAGAGTCGACTAACTACGAAGCAAGTATTGGCCTAATAAATTACCTCTTGTATGCCACTGTTCTGATTAAATTTACCTTTAATTAATGGATATTTAAACATAATAAGGGGAACAGAGAGTCGACTAACTACGAAGCAAGTATTGGCCTAATAAATTACCTCTTGTATGGCACTGTTCTGATTAATTTTACCTTTAATTAATGGATATTTAAACATAATAAAGGGAACAGAGAGTCGACTAACTACGAAGCAAGTATTGGCCTAATAAATTACCTCTTGTATGCCACTGTTCTGATTAAATTTACCTTTAATTAATGGATATTTAAACATAATAAGGGGAACAGAGAGTCGACTAACTACGAAGCAAGTATTGGCCTAATAAATTACCTCTTGTATGCCACTGTTCTGATTAATTTTACCTTTAATTAATGGATATTTAAACATAATAAGGGGAACAGACAGTCGACTAACTACGAAGCAAGTATTGGCCTAATAAATTACCTCTTGTATGCCACTGTTCTGATTAAATTTACCTTTAATTAATGGATATTTAAACATAATAAGGGGAACAGAGAGTCGACTAACTACGAAGCAAGTATTGGCCTAATAAATTACCTCTTGTATGCCACTGTTCTGATTAATTTTACCTTTAATTAATGGATATTTAAACATAATAAGGGGAACAGAGAGTCGACTAACTACGAAGCGAGTATTGGCCTAATAAATTACCTCTTGTATGCCACTGTTCTGATTAATTTTACCTTAAATTAATGGATATTTAAACATAATAAGGGGAACAGACAGTCGACTAACTACGAAGCAAGTATTGGCCTAATAAATTACCTCTTGTATGGCACTGTTCTGATTAATTTTACCTTTAATTAATGGATATTTAAACATAATAAGGGGAACAGACAGTCGACTAACTACGAAGCAAGTATTGGCCTAATAAATTACCTCTTGTATGGCACTGTTCTGATTAATTTTACCTTTAATTAATGGATATTTAAACATAATAAGGGGAACAGAGAGTCGACTAAATACCAAGCAAGTATTGGGCTAATAAATTACCTCTTGTATGGCATTGTTCTGATTAATTTTACCTTTAATTAATGGATATTTAAACATAATAAGGGGAACAGAGAGTCGACAAACTACCAAGCAAGTATTGGGCTAATACATTACCTCTTGTATGGCACTGTTCTGATTAATTTTACCTTTAATTAATGGATATTTAAACATAATAAGGGGAACAGAGAGTCGACTAACTACCAAGCAAGTATTGGGCTAATAAATTACCTCTTGTATGCCACTGTTCTGATTAATTTTACCTTTAATTAATGGATATTTAAACATAATAAGGGGAACAGAGAGTCGACTAACTACCAAGCAAGTATTGGGCTAATAAATTACCTCTTGTATGGCACTGTTCTGATTAATTTTACCTTTAATTAATGGATATTTAAACATAATAAGGGGAACAGACAGTCGACTAACTACGAAGCAAGTATTGGCCTAATAAATTACCTCTTGTATGGCACTGTTCTGATTAATTTTACCTTTAATTAATGGATATTTAAACATAATAAGGGGAACAGACAGTCGACTAACTACGAAGCAAGTATTGGCCTAATAAATTACCTCTTGTATGCCACTGTTCTGATTACTTTTACCTTTAATTAATGGATATTTAAACATAATAAGGGGAACAGAGAGTCGACTAACTACGAAGCAAGTATTGGCCTAATAAATTACCTCTTGTATGCCACTGTTCTAATTAAATTTACCTTTAATTAATGGATATTTAAACATAATAAGGGGAACAGAGAGTCGACTAACTACGAAGCGAGTATTGGCCTAATAAATTACCTCTTGTATGGCACTGTTCTGATTAATTTTACCTTTAATTAATGGATATTTAAACATAATAAGGGGAACAGAGAGTCGACTAACTACCAAGCAAGTATTGGGCTAAAAAATACCTCTTGTATGCCACTGTTCTGATTAATTTTACCTTTAATTAATGGATATTTAAACATAATAAGGGGAACAGAGAGTCGAATAACTACCAAGCAAGTATTGGGCTAATAAATTACCTCTTGTATGGCACTGTTCTGATTAATTTTACCTTTAATTAATGGATATTTAAACATAATAAGGGGAACAGAGAGTCGACTAACTACCAAGCAAGTATTGGGCTAATAAATTACCTCTTGTATGCCACTGTTCTGATTAATTTTACCTTTAATTAATGGATATTTAAACATAATAAGGGGAACAGAGAGTCGACTAACTACCAAGCAAGTATTGGGCTAATAAATTACCTCTTGTATGGCACTGTTCTGATTAATTTTACCTTTAATTAATGGATATTTAAACATAATAAGGGGAACAGACAGTCGACTAACTACGAAGCAAGTATTGGCCTAATAAACTACCTCTTGTATGCCACTGTTCTGATTAATTTTACCTTTAATTAATGGATATTTAAACATAATAAGGGGAACAGAGAGTCGACTAACTACGAAGCAAGTATTGGCCTAATAAATTACCTCTTGTATGCCACTGTTCTGATTACTTTTACCTTTAATTAATGGATATTTAAACATAATAAGGGGAACAGAGAGTCGACTAACTACGAAGCAAGTATTGGCCTAATAAATTACCTCTTGTATGCCACTGTTCTGATTAAATTTACCTTTAATTAATGGATATTTAAACATAATAAGGGGAACAGAGAGTCGACTAACTACGAAGCAAGTATTGGCCTAATAAATTACCTCTTGTATGGCACTGTTCTGATTAATTTTACCTTTAATTAATGGATATTTAAACATAATAAAGGGAACAGAGAGTCGACTAACTACGAAGCAAGTATTGGCCTAATAAATTACCTCTTGTATGCCACTGTTCTGATTAAATTTACCTTTAATTAATGGATATTTAAACATAATAAGGGGAACAGAGAGTCGACTAACTACGAAGCAAGTATTGGCCTAATAAATTACCTCTTGTATGCCACTGTTCTGATTAATTTTACCTTTAATTAATGGATATTTAAACATAATAAGGGGAACAGACAGTCGACTAACTACGAAGCAAGTATTGGCCTAATAAATTACCTCTTGTATGCCACTGTTCTGATTAAATTTACCTTTAATTAATGGATATTTAAACATAATAAGGGGAACAGAGAGTCGACTAACTACGAAGCAAGTATTGGCCTAATAAATTACCTCTTGTATGCCACTGTTCTGATTAATTTTACCTTTAATTAATGGATATTTAAACATAATAAGGGGAACAGAGAGTCGACTAACTACGAAGCGAGTATTGGCCTAATAAATTACCTCTTGTATGCCACTGTTCTGATTAATTTTACCTTAAATTAATGGATATTTAAACATAATAAGGGGAACAGACAGTCGACTAACTACGAAGCAAGTATTGGCCTAATAAATTACCTCTTGTATGGCACTGTTCTGATTAATTTTACCTTTAATTAATGGATATTTAAACATAATAAGGGGAACAGACAGTCGACTAACTACGAAGCAAGTATTGGCCTAATAAATTACCTCTTGTATGGCACTGTTCTGATTAATTTTACCTTTAATTAATGGATATTTAAACATAATAAGGGGAACAGAGAGTCGACTAAATACCAAGCAAGTATTGGGCTAATAAATTACCTCTTGTATGGCACTGTTCTGATTAATTTTACCTTTAATTAATGGATATTTAAACATAATAAGGGGAACAGAGAGTCGACAAACTACCAAGCAAGTATTGGGCTAATACATTACCTCTTGTATGGCACTGTTCTGATTAATTTTACCTTTAATTAATGGATATTTAAACATAATAAGGGGAACAGAGAGTCGACTAACTACCAAGCAAGTATTGGGCTAATAAATTACCTCTTGTATGCCACTGTTTTGATTAATTTTACCTTTAATTAATGGATATTTAAACATAATAAGGGGAACAGAGAGTCGACTAACTACCAAGCAAGTATTGGGCTAATAAATTACCTCTTGTATGGCACTGTTCTGATTAATTTTACCTTTAATTAATGGATATTTAAACATAATAAGGGGAACAGACAGTCGACTAACTACGAAGCAAGTATTGGCCTAATAAATTACCTCTTGTATGGCACTGTTCTGATTAATTTTACCTTTAATTAATGGATATTTAAACATAATAAGGGGAACAGACAGTCGACTAACTACGAAGCAAGTATTGGCCTAATAAATTACCTCTTGTATGCCACTGTTCTGATTACTTTTACCTTTAATTAATGGATATTTAAACATAATAAGGGGAACAGAGAGTCGACTAACTACGAAGCAAGTATTGGCCTAATAAATTACCTCTTGTATGCCACTGTTCTAATTAAATTTACCTTTAATTAATGGATATTTAAACATAATAAGGGGAACAGAGAGTCGACTAACTACGAAGCGAGTATTGGCCTAATAAATTACCTCTTGTATGGCACTGTTCTGATTAATTTTACCTTTAATTAATGGATATTTAAACATAATAAGGGGAACAGAGAGTCGACTAACTACCAAGCAAGTATTGGGCTAAAAAATACCTCTTGTATGCCACTGTTCTGATTAATTTTACCTTTAATTAATGGATATTTAAACATAATAAGGGGAACAGAGAGTCGAATAACTACCAAGCAAGTATTGGGCTAATAAATTACCTCTTGTATGGCACTGTTCTGATTAATTTTACCTTTAATTAATGGATATTTAAACATAATAAGGGGAACAGAGAGTCGACTAACTACCAAGCAAGTATTGGGCTAATAAATTACCTCTTGTATGCCACTGTTCTGATTAATTTTACCTTTAATTAATGGATATTTAAACATAATAAGGGGAACAGAGAGTCGACTAACTACCAAGCAAGTATTGGGCTAATAAATTACCTCTTGTATGGCACTGTTCTGATTAATTTTACCTTTAATTAATGGATATTTAAACATAATAAGGGGAACAGACAGTCGACTAACTACGAAGCAAGTATTGGCCTAATAAACTACCTCTTGTATGCCACTGTTCTGATTAATTTTACCTTTAATTAATGGATATTTAAACATAATAAGGGGAACAGAGAGTCGACTAACTACGAAGCAAGTATTGGCCTAATAAATTACCTCTTGTATGCCACTGTTCTGATTAAATTTACCTTTAATTAATGGATATTTAAACATAATAAGGGGAACAGAGAGTCGACTAACTACGAAGCGAGTATTGGCCTAATAAATTACCTCTTGTATGCCACTGTTCTGATTAATTTTACCTTTAATTAATGGATATTAAACATAATAAGGGGAACAGACAGTCGACTAACTACGAAGCAAGTATTGGCCTAATAAATTACCTCTTGTATGGCACTGTTCTGATTAATTTTACCTTTAATTAATGGATATTTAAACATAATAAGGGGAACAGACAGTCGACTAACTACGAAGCAAGTATTGGCCTAATAAATTACCTCTTGTATGGCACTGTTCTGATTAATTTTACCTTTAATTAATGGATATTTAAACATAATAAGGGGAACAGAGAGTCGACTAACTACGAAGCAAGTAATGGCCTAATAAATTACCTCTTGTATGCCACTGTTCTGATTAATTTTACCTTTAATTAATGGATATTTAAACATAATAAGGGCAACAGACAGTCGACTAACTACGAAGCAAGTATTGGCCTAATAAATTACCTCTTGTATGCCACTGTTCTGATTAATTTTACCTTTAATTAATGGATATTTAAACATAATAAGGGGAACAGACAGTCGACTAACTACGAAGCAAGTATTGGCCTAATAAATTACCTCTTGTATGGCACTGTTCTGATTAATTTTACCTTTAATTAATGGATATTTAAACATAATAAGGGGAACAGACAGTCGACTAACTACGAAGCAAGTATTGGCCTAATAAATTACCTCTTGTATGGCACTGTTCTGATTAATTTTACCTTTAATTAATGGATATTTAAACATAATAAGGGGAACAGAGAGTCGACTAACTACGAAGCAAGTATTGGCCTAATAAATTACCTCTTGTATGCCACTGTTCTGATTAATTTTACCTTTAATTAATGGATATTTAAACATAATAAGGGGAACAGACAGTCGACTAACTACGAAGCAAGTATTGGCCTAATAAATTACCTCTTGTATGCCACTGTTCTGATTAATTTTACCTTTAATTAATGGATATTTAAACATAATAAGGGGAACAGAGAGTCGACTAACTACCAAGCAAGTATTGGGCTAATAAATTACCTCTTGTATGGCACTGTTCTGATTAATTTTACCTTTAATTAATGGATATTTAAACATAATAAGGGGAACAGACAGTCGACTAACTACGAAGCAAGTATTGGCCTAATAAATTACCTCTTGTATGCCACTGTTCTGATTACTTTTACCTTTAATTAATGGATATTTAAACATAATAAGGGGAACAGAGAGTCGACTAACTACGAAGCAAGTATTGGCCTAATAAATTACCTCTTGTATGCCACTGTTCTGATTAAATTTACCTTTAATTAATGGATATTTAAACATAATAAGGGGAACAGAGAGTCGACTAACTACGAAGCGAGTATTGGCCTAATAAATTACCTCTTGTATGCCACTGTTCTGATTAATTTTACCTTTAATTAATGGATATTTAAACATAATAAGGGGAACAGACAGTCGACTAACTACGAAGCAAGTATTGGCCTAATAAATTACCTCTTGTATGGCACTGTTCTGATTAATTTTACCTTTAATTAATGGATATTTAAACATAATAAGGGGAACAGACAGTCGACTAACTACGAAGCAAGTATTGGCCTAATAAATTACCTCTTGTATGCCACTGTTCTGATTAATTTTACCTTTAATTAATGGATATTTAAACATAATAAGGGGAACAGAGAGTCGACTAACTACGAAGCAAGTATTGGCCTAATAAATTACCTCTTGTATGCCACTGTTCTGATTAAATTTACCTTTAATTAATGGATATTTAAACATAATAAGGGGAACAGAGAGTCGACTAACTACGAAGCGAGTATTGGCCTAATAAATTACCTCTTGTATGCCACTGTTCTGATTAATTTTAGCTTTAATTAATGGATATTTAAACATAATAAGGGGAATAGAGAGTCGACTAACTACGAAGCAAGTATTGGCCTAATAAATTACTTCTTGTATGCCACTGTTCTGATTAATTTTACCTTTAATTAATGGATATTTAAACATAATAAGGGGAATAGAGAGTCGACTAACTACGAAGCAAGTATTGGCCTAATAAATAATATAATTCTTAAAAAGCTACAGAAAAAAAAATGTGAAGTGGCAAAAAAGTACTTTAAGTATAAAATTGAAGACACAATTACAGTTATCATCTAATTTAAAACACACACAAATTAAATGCTTTACGATTGTTACATAAACTAAAGGAAATTATTTATACCTTTTCAAAAACAACCGTGTTATAAATATATTACTTCTAGTGTTGACATATATAGCGTGACAGTAGCAGTAAATTTATGACACGTATCCCATTTTGTTGTACGTAAGCTAACCGAACATATGACATTCCGCTCATTTACTGCTTCTCCCGGCGTTGCTTACATCCACTCCGTGGTTATGTCTTTATCGATAAAGTACATGACGTCACAAATTGCTAATTACACTACAGCACATTATCACATCGAGACGTTCATCACAAAGGCTTGCAGGGTATAAATTTTACGCTTATTTAACTGCATATAAAATATCAACACACTCTCAACTTAAATGTAAACTCTACTAACCGCTGCGTCGTTGCTTTATGTATCCTTTGGTTAAACATTTCAACTTACGGCTTATTTTACCTAGTTGTATTGGGCATTCTACAAGTCTAGACGGGTCAAAACCTTTTTACCAATTTCAAAAGTGATTAATTTGAAAACCATATCTGTTTCTATACATACAATATATATGTATATATATCTATCTATCTATATATATATATATATATATATATATATATATATATATATATATATATATATATATATCACTTTCACTATATGTACTTAAACAAGAATCTTATTTATGCGAGTTAACTTTCAAAGATTGATAGTATCTCCATTATCGAGCATCACTTAGTGATGATAATGAATACCAAGTCTTGTTTAAGTACATATAGTGAAAGCGATGAGTGAATACAAGAAAACAGTGTTGCAAAGCGTTATATATATATATATAAATTTTAATTATTTATAATATAATCAGCGATTATTTATAAACAAATGAACCGGATTATACGTATTAAACTATTTTTTTTTTAAATAAAAGGAATCATTCCACTTCGGTTGAAACAATTCAGTTCTGTAAAAAAAAAATGAAAAAAAAGAAAAAAGAATTTAACCATAATGTTGCTAATAATGTATTTTACTATTATTAATATTTATTTTAATTTTTTTGTATAGCCATAGCTATTAGTCATCTTTTGATAAATATGTTTTGAAAAGAAAGAGATTATCCTTTCGAAGAACTCTATCATGTGTGGCTAATACGTTTTACCGACTTATTATTTTCAAGCAGAAAAACTACATTTATTTTAAAAAACCGTTTTTTTAATGAAATATAATCATGAAAAATGAACTGAACTCCCAGAGAGCATTTCAAATTTAACCTCCACAACAAGTAGCTTCTTTGTAAGTAGGGTATGGAGATAAGCTAGCCACTTGTAGAGCTATTCTGTTTAAGCAAGATAAGATGTCGAGAGGTATTGTCAATGCACCGTGACAAGTGCAAAATGGCACTTCACATAGGGACCTCGAGTTGGCTATAGTTTGACTGAAGTCAATATGGGAAGAAGGCCAGAACAAGAAATGTGGTTTTAACCTCAACATTCGTTACAACGCAATGGCTAAGGCTGCGGACATACAGGAAGAAACTGGTGATAGCAACGCAACGTAAACTTGAGTTGCTATTACAAAAGTTGCTATTAGAAAAGTTGCTAGTCGGTTTACACGATTGTTCATATAAAGTTGCAAGTTTAGTTGTCAGTTATGTCGTCGTCAGAGGAAGATTGTCTATATTTTAAGAAAGATTACTACAAAAACCTTACAAAAAAGGACAATTCCGTGTAGGCCTACACTCCTATAACATTATTCATGCTAGACAAAGCCAATATATTGCTGTGCAAAATTCACGAAATTACCGGACCAATTTTTTAATTATTACCGTATGAGCATTAGCAGTTACGACTACCTTTTAAGTAATGTATTTTAGAACATGAAGAAAAGAAACAAATAATTGGCGAGAAAGATGGAGGGATAAATTTTAGTTGGAGAAAGATTAACAATAACACTCAGCTAAGGTTAATTGCTCATTTATGTATTATATTTTATGTATAACTGCAAAACTTAAAATAACATTACATTACAATGAAATAAAAATTAGTTTTTAAACAAATGCAATTTTATAATTCAAGTTATTCTGAACAAATTGTTGGTAGTCATTCACATCGTCTTGAAGTAGTTGCATACACAGATCTTGCTATATTTTGTTTTTCTCACATGATACCACTTTAATAAGACACTATTTAAAGAAACAGAAACACATAAAGTTCAAATAAAATTATTATTATTTAAATACGGTATCACTCTTGAGAAACGCATACACAACACAACAAATACTGCTGGCAACTGAGAAACTGAGCAACGAGTTTACAGCCTGTCGAAACCTAATTGTAGTTTCTGTGTCACCCGCTAGTCGCGTTGCTATCACTTCTCTATGAATATGTGCATGCAACTCCGTATGCTGTGAAAAAGCAACTCAAGTTTGAGTTGCGTTGCGTTGCCGTCACCAGTTCCCTTCTGTATGTCCGCAGGCTAAGAGTTTAAGAGACTAAAGTATTTGATTTATTTTTAATATGCTAAGATTATACATAAAAGATAAACTTTAACACAATTATTATAACACAATTATTAATGTTCCTAATTCCACAATACAAAATATTAATCAAATAATAACAAACCTATATATTTATACTGTTTCGTACATTTCAATGACTGAGAGGGCAAATCATCATCAGATATTTATACTGTTTCGTACATTTCAATGACTGAGAGGGCAAATCATCATCAGATATTTATACTGTTTCGTACATTTCAATGACTGAGAGGGCAAATCATCATCAGATATTTATACTGTTTCGTACATTTCAATGACTGAGAGGGCAAATCATCATCAGATATTTATACTGTTTCGTACATTTCAATGACTGAGAGGGCAAATCATCATCAGATATTTATACTGTTTCGTACATTTCAACGACTGAGAGGGCAAATCATCATCAGAGGGTACAAATGCAATAAGTTACAAAACAAACTCAATAACTCAATGAGTGTGTTTTCTAATAAAATTGTGTATATAGCATCTGATGATCGTGGTCCTTCATATAGGTGTGATCTGTTAATTAGCGCTGTTAATTAGACCATTGATAGACGATTGTTAATCTTTCATTGTGATATTAATTACATTATTATTACTGTTAATAGTAACATTGCCAATGTATTGAAGTTTATTTAAAATTGATGTTAAGTTTAGTGAGATGGCAGTAGCTTCAAGAACCAAATAAATTCCTCTGAAACAGAAATCTACACCAATTTGTAGCTTAAAAGCTTGTATCAATTATTAACGAGACGTTTTTCTATCAAAAAAGAGTCAAGTTGTAATGAAAACTTTATTTCACAAAATATTAGTTTACTTGTCAACTGTTGGACGTGACTAAACAATTGAAATTGTCTCCACTGTGACTTAATACATTATTGATCGTTTACGGTATTTTAAAACGTATAGTATTGGCTTGAATATAGACTCATGTTATTTAATAAAAAAAACATTTGTTTTCCTTTATTTTGTAATATTGATAGCAATAAATACTGATTTAAAAATTTCTAAACATTACATGGACAATACATTACAACACATGGACTCACTTTCAATGTTTCGGTCATTTCAATGTGTTCCTTTAAAACTCTAAAACAAGGAATATTCTGGTGTAATATTTATGGAGGATGTGTACACACCAATAAATACAAGTATATTAACTATACAAAACAACCAGGAAGACCTACATCAATCACGCAAGGTAGATTAAATATTTTGGTCTAGTGGACATATAATCAATAGTTTGACATAATTGCAACTGACCAATAATGCAAATTGTTGTGGTACACCTACTGCAATTTGTTGCTGTTAGTGGAAATCAATCATGATACAAATGACCTAAACGTCGAACTATCACGCCCATCTGAATGTTGCAGTCACCTACTTTATACACAGTACTTATTTATCATGAACGGTAAAAGTTTCATCTTCTTTCTATTTTTAAATAAATAAAACCTCTAAACCACAAATAACATTTTATTTAAACCTTATGTACATTTGGATTGCCCAGCAATCATCTTCAGAGGTATTTAAAAAATACAATGTTGTACACTTATTAATTTGTACCCCTATAAACCTCAACCTATACTTCGTGGAAAATACAAAGCATAGCCTAAACGTTTGTTGTCAACATGTTCTCGTTTTTCACGTAAAACATAGCTAAGATATGACGATTCTTACGGCCTAGGACCTACCAATATATTCATAAAAGCATTCCAATTACTGTACCTCTAAATTAGTAGAGAAAATTAGATCTGTAAGTTAGCCTTTAAATTACCTCTAAATTATTTCACAATTAGTAACAAAAACAACATGATTTCATGTAACACTACGGGCACCATGCATTAAATCAACAAACTCACCTAACCTAACCTGACATAACCTAAACACATGTTACACTATAGATTGGACTTATCTATCTTGAAAAAGTAATGGGAAAATTGAGTGACTGCATTGCATTAATGAGGACTTCTTATACGTGTTGTGTGTTTGTGTGTGTGTGTGTGTGTGTGTGTACGTGTGTGTTGTCTGTGTCTGTGTGTGTGTATGCGTGTGTGTGTGTGTGTGTGTGTGTGTGTGTGTGTGTGTGTGTGTGTGTGAGTGTGAGTGTGTGTGTGTGTGTGTGTATGTGTGTGTGTGTGTGTGTGAGTATGTGTGTGTGTGCGTGTGTGTGTATGTGTTTTGTGTGTGTGTTGTCTGTGTGTGTGTGTGTGTGTGTGTGTGTGTGTGTGTGTGTGTGTGTGTGTGTGTGTGTGTGTGTGTGTTGTCTGTGTGTGTGTGTGTTGTATGTGTGTGTGTGTGTGTGTGTGTGTGTATGTGTGAGTGTGTGTGTGTGTGTGTGTGTGTGTGTGTGTGTGTGTGTGTGTGTGTGTGTGTGTGTGTGTGTGTGTGTGTGTGTGTGTGTGTGTGTGTGTGTTGTCTGTGTGTGTGTGTGTGTGTAAACGTAAATACAATCCTGATTTGTATTAATTCAATGTTTTTATGTTGTAGTTAATTCTTACCTAAGGCTAAACAGAAATTATAATTCAATGCCTTTGCAACAATTGCTTTCCTTTGAAGTTAAAACCCTTTCCTCTTTTATAATGCTACTGTAACATATTTGAAGCAAAATGTTTACTAGTAGAACCATTTAGTGTTTGTAAGGGAACGAAATAAAAGAGGATATGAATTTTACTGAAACCTATGTAATTAGTTTACACTTTTACATTGATTGCGCTTAGAAACATTATGTCTCAGAAGGTTGTTTTATATATTCACTTTACATATACGTCCAGCAGGTTCTAATTAATCTAATTTCAAACGTAAAAGTATCGCCGATCGTCAAGAACGAACCAATCCTCAACTATAAAACTGACCGTTTTAAAATGCTGATGAAAACCCTATCACAAAATCTAAACTGAGTGTTTTAAAAGATTTTTGCGAGCTGAATTTCAGCAGAGACCATTAGGCACTAGGAGAAAGGTCTACCCTTCTCTTGCTAAGGGTTAGACTTCTCTTAAAGCATTTGAGGAAAACTTGTTGAAATATACTGACTTCAAAGTAAGAGCTTCTCAGGGTATTTAGGTTTTATATTAATAAATTCTCAGAAACTTCAAGCTTGTAACAAACCACCTCCAATATATGTGGAAACTTTTTCAATTCACAAAGTTCGTTGACCTACCGTCTAAAAGAAGCAGTGTGTCTCTCTCATTAAAAAGAAACAGACCTTTGTAAGGAAAATATTTATCAGCAATATAAACAAGTATATACAGTTATCAATATATATATATATATATATATATATATATATATATATAATATGGTGATATGAATATACGTTTTCTTGTATTATAGTTGAAAATTAAAAATACATATTTATAATCATGTATATTTTATTTGTATTTTTATTTGTTATATATGTATATGTATATATATATATATATATATATATATATATTCATATATTTATAATAAACTTTAAAACTATATGAGAAACCATAATATGGAATATAAAAGAGAGTTCCATATTATGTTAAATATCATATGTATTATATGGTCATATAATATAATAATAATAATATATATTATAATATGTCATTATATTAATAGTAATATTATATTACTATTACTTAATATTTTAATATTGGTAAGTATTAATATATAATCTATATTAATATAATATAAAATGGAACATAAGATATAGTTCCATAATATGTTAAGTATAATATGTATTATATGGTCATATATTATAATATATTTATAATATTGACATATTAAGTTTTGTATAAAAACTATTTGTTATATATCTAGTTAAAAATATTGAGAGGATAGTACGTAACGTATTCCACATATTTAGGTTCTATATGTTACTAGGAACTTGTAGGGGCAACTGCCACTATTTGTGATCAAACAAATTTTAAACTTTTGTATGATAATTTGTATTTTTAAATACAAATTAAATAAATAAAATTCAAATTTTTCATAAGATAATTTCCTCATAAACTATATTTTTTGAGAATGTGTTTTCAATTTGATTGTATTGACCAATCGTGTTATCAATATGTATCTTTATTCCATCTTGAGATTTTACTCGACTTAGTGCAGCATAAAGTTGTCTGTGTGTAAAAACAGGTTTGGTCGCGTAAAGCCTAACTTACAGCTATTGAAAATGTAACTCTTAACGGAAATGATTCCTTTTTCTTTGAAATGACTAGGATCCGTTGATATTAATTTAAATATTGGTAAAAATATGATCTTTCCTATTCCAGAACCACTGATTATTTCTAATTTAATACACTTGACAAACATATCTATTACGATAAGACGCAGAATACTCCATTAACTAACCTGATCCCACGTTCATATTTTAAATTCATCTTGCATATTGTTAAAATATTTGTACTCAGCTGTTTTTATTATACAATTTTTACAGCTGTTTCTCAACTGAAATGTTTGAAAATCATACTCAGCTGTTTTCATTGCAACGTGTTTTTTATGGAGATTTCTGGTAACTTTAAACTTCTCAAAACCCTATAAATGTTGTAAATTGAGAAAAACCTATATTTTCCCCGCTCCTTCGTTGCAATATCTTTAACATGAGTCATCGCCCAGCTCTATACGGCCTTCTAAGCTCTAACAGTTTTTTTCTCAAAATTCGGCTCACGAAATTATATAAATGGGCTTCTTCTGTTTTATTTAAAGTTATAATTTAATTTACGAAAAACGACATTATATAATGTAAAAGTAAAGTAAAACAGAAATAAGATTATTGTTTAAAATAACCATTAAAATTTACTTAATTAACATTTCCATGAAATAATTTACGTTCCGAAGTTGGGCGAAACAATCTGTGATGTAGATTTTTAAATAATCCTTCTATGTAAGATCTTAAATCCTATTAAATGTTTAGAAAGGATGCGACAACAATAGTACCGTAGTTAAATTATAGAAAAATCCTTTTAACTGTTTGTAGACAAATCTAATCCAAAGCATCCTTTAAACTGTTTGTAGACAAATCTAATCCAAAGCATCCTTTAAACTGTTTGTAGACAAATCTAATCCAATGCATCCTTTAAACTGTTTGTAGACAAATCTAATCCAAAGCATCCTTTAAACTGATTGTAGACAAATCTAATCCAAAGCATCCTTTAAACTGTTTGTAGACAAATCTAATCCAAAGCATCCTTTAAACTGTTTGTAGACAAATCTAATCCAATGCATCCTTTAAACTGTTTGTAGACAAATCTAATCCAAAGCATCCTTTAAAATGTTTGTAGACAAATCTAATCCAATGCATCCTTTAAACTGTTTGTAGACAAATCTAATCCAAAGCATCCTTTAAACTGTTTGTAGACAAATCTAATCCAATGCATCCTTTAAACTGTTTGTAGACAAATCTAATCCAAAGCATCCTTTAAACTGTTTGTAGACAAATCTAATCCAAAGCATCCTTTAAACTGTTTGTAGACAAATCTAATCCAAAGCATCCTTTAAACTGTTTGTAGACAAATCTAATCCAATGCATCCTTTAAACTGTTTGTAGACAAATCTAATCCAAAGCATCCTTTAAACTGTTTGTAGACAAATCTAATCCAATGCATCCTTTAAACTGTTTGTAGACAAATCTAATCCAAAGCCTCCTTTAAACTGTTTGTAGACAAATCTAATCCAAAGCATCCTTTAAACTGTTTGTAGACAAATCTAATCCAAAGCATCCTTTAAACTGTTTGTAGACAAATCTAATCCAATGCATCCTTTAAACTGTTTGTAGACAAATCTAATCCAAAGCATCCTTTAAACTGTTTGTAGACAAATCTAATCCAAAGCATCCTTTAAACTGTTTGTAGACAAATCTAATCCAAAGCATCCTTTAAACTGCTTGTAGACAAATCTAATCCAAAGCATCCTTTAAACTGTTTGTAGACAAATCTAATCCAAAGCATCCTTTAAACTGTTTGTAGACAAATCTAATCCAAAGCATCCTTTAAACTGTTTGTAGACAAATCTAATCCAAAGCATCCTTTAAACTGCTTGTAGACAAATCTAATCCAAAGCAACCTTTAAACTGTTTGTAGACAAATCTAATCCAAAGCATCCTTTAAACTGTTTGTAGACAAATCTAATCCAAAGCATCCTTTAAACTGTTTGTAGACAAATCTAATCCAAAGCATCCTTTAAACTGTTTGTAGACAAATCTAATCCAAAGCATCCTTTAAACTGTTTTTAGACAAATCTAATCCAAAGCAACCTTTAAACTGTTTGTAGACAAATCTAATCCAAAGCATCCTTTAAACTGTTTGTAGACAAATCTAATCCAAAGCATCCTTTAAACTGTTCGTAGACAAATCTAATACAAAGCATCCTTTAAACTGTTCGTAGACAAATCTAATCCAAAGCATCCTTTAAACTGTTCGTAGACAAATCTAATCCAAAGCATCCTTTAAACTGTTTGTAGACAAATCTAATCCAAAGCATCCTTTAAGCTGTTTGTAGACAAATCTAATCCAAAGCATCCTTTAAACTGTTTGTAGACAAATCTCATCCAAAGCATCCTTTAAACTGTTTGTAGACAAATCTAATCCAAAGCATCCTTTAAACTGTTTGTAGACAAATCTAATCCAAAGCATCCTTTAAACTGTTTGTAGACAAATCTAATCCAAAGCATCCTTTAAACTGTTTGTAGACAAATCTAATCCAAAGCATCCTTTAAACTGTTTGTAGACAAATCTAATCCAAAGCAGTTATGCCAGGATTATTTCAAAATATTTATTTGTTTATCGAGGGTTAATAAATCCATTTGTGAAATGTTTGTGATTAATTCGTCCGCGCATAAACATCGTACACTACTTAGACCGTAAAAATGGACTTTAAATAGCTATTTATAGCCTGAGGTGACTAGCGCATTACAAAGAAAGTAGGTAGGCCCGGACAAACGCCATGTGTATTACTAATAGGCCCTACGGCAATGCCTACCTAGTTTAGTTTTTCTTTCCTCTAAAACGAAACTCTATCGTCGACAACAAAACTTGTTTATTTCATCTTACATTACTTATCAGACTTTTCAAATTTTTTAAACTTTTGTTAAAATTATTATCCTATCAATTTTTAAGAAATCTTTGCTTCATACATGAAAATAGAACGGAGTTAATCGAACTCAAAGAATTAGTCGAAACCACTGATGTCGTTAAACGATAAAATAGTACGTGTAACCTACTTGCTCTAAGAATTTGGACCAGAGTATAATTAGTTTAATATATTTATAAAAACATACTCTACATTGCCCATTTACCTTTACCAAATTAAATGAAACAAGGTTTCGTAAAAGTTTACAGTTTTCCTTTCCAATAATAGTAACCTTATTTTATTAAATAAAATAATATTAATATTAGTTAGTCAGCATTTTAAAACAAATCGGGAGAATTACTTTATAAAATAATAAAAAAAATTTGAATTTGTTCGTTCTTAACATATGTCACAATTATTTATTATTTTAAAAAATTGTAAAAAGAAGGGTAAAGATATTAGATTTCTATAAGCTGATCCCCACAGCCTGAAGGCCGCTGCTATAGAAACGATTGTGGATCTATACAGTAAAGCACTGGATCCATGTATACACCGATGGGTCAGCGGTAAAGCATGCCTCTGGTGCTGGCCTTTACAGCGACCACTTTGAGGGCTGCAGCCCAGTTGGAATTAATGCCAACAACTTCGACGGTGAGTTTGTCGGCTATAGGTCAAGCTGTCGAAAAACTGTGTTTGATGTCCGGAAAGTCGGCAAGAGTTGTGTTCTTCGTGGATTCACAGGCTGCTATAATTGCACTAACTAGTAATACCTCCACCGACAGTGTACAAACAATGAATGGACGAAAGGCCTTGGCAAGGATAATTGAAGAAGGGTGGTACATTGTGCTGCAATGGCTCCCTAGTCATGTCGGCATTGAGGGAAATGAACGCGCAGACCAGCTAGCGAAGAAAGGTAACATTTTGCCACAGCCTGACAATCCTTTATCTCTATTGACAGCAAGAAGCCTGATTGAATCTACAATCAATGAAAAAACAAGGGAAAGCCAAAATGGAATGAGCACTGGAAATATATGGAGGGGCCTGGCGCACACAGTGCTAATACCACATAGCTACCTAGAGTGGAAGCTGCTGCCAGATTCAGAATGCTTACGGGTCATGACTATCTGCAAGCCCACCTATATAAAATGGGATTAGCCGCCTCAGATATTTGCCCTCTGTGCAACTGCCAAAAGATGGATGCCCCACATCTTCGGAATTGCACAGCATTGCAAGATGTGGAAGACCGAAGCCAGCATTGTCTGTACTGGGAGGCTAGGAGGAGAATGGCAGAAATGCCAAGATCTGGCATTAGATAAAGTAAAGTAAAGTAGATTTCTATAAGCTTAAATCCTGTATGGGAACGTTAAAGGTGAAATGCGCAGAAAGATGCGCATAAGATTATTAATATAAGAAAAACTATTTTCCCTTTCTACTTAGCCATCAGCTTTTAGAGCGAAATGTTCTTTTTGAAATGTATTAGTAGATTCAAGGAAGAGGGGAAATGTATTAGTAGATTCAAGGAAGAGGGGAAATGTATTAGTAGATTCAAGGAAGAGGGGAAATGTATTAGTAGATTCAAGGAAGAGGGGAAATGTATTAGTAGATTCAAGGGAGAGGGGAAATGTATTAGTAGATTCAATGGAGAGGTGAAATGCGCAGAAAGATGCGCATAAGATTATTAATATAAGAAAAACTATTTTCCCTTTCTACTTAGCCATCAGCTTGTAGAGCGAAATGTTCTTTCTGAAATGTATTAGTAGATTCAAGGAAGAGGGGAAATGTATTAGTAGATTCAAGGAAGAGGGGAAATGTATTAGTAGATTCAAGGAAGAGAGGAAATGTATTAGTAGATTCAAGGAAAAGGGGAAATGTATTAGTAGATTCAAGGGAGAGGGGAAATGTATTAGTAGATTTAATGGAGAGGGGAAATGCTTTAGTAGATTCAAGGGAGAGGGGAATGTATTAGTAGATTCAAGGAAGAGGGGAAATGTATTAGTAGATTCAAGGAAGAGGGGAAACGTATTAGTAGATTCAAGGAAGAGGGGAAACGTATTAGTAGATTCAAGGGAGAGGGGAAATGTATTAGTAGATTCAATGGAGAGGGGAAATGCTTTAGTAGATTCAAGGGAGAGGGGAAATGTATTAGTAGATTCAAGGAAGAGGGGAAATGTATTAAGATTCAAGAAAGAGGGGAAATGTATTAGTAGATTCAAGGAAGAGGGGAAACGTATTAGTAGATTCAAGGAAGAGGGGAAACGTATTAGTAGATTCAAGGAAGAGGGGAAATGTATTAGTAGATTCAAGGAAGAGGGGAAATGTATTAGTAGATTCAAGGAAGAGGGGAAACGTATTAGTAGATTCAAGGGAAAGGGGAAACGTATTAGTAGATTCAAGGGAGAGGGGAAATGTATTAGTAGATTCAAGGAAGAGGGGAATGTATTAGTAGATTCAAGAAAGAGGGGAAATGTATTAGTAGATTCAAGGGAGAGGGGAAATGTATTAGTAGATTCAAGGGAGAGGGGAAATGTATTATTAGATTCAAGGAAGAGGGGAAATGTAATAGTAGATTCAAGGGAGAGGGGAAATGTATTAGTAGATTCAATGAAGAGGGGAAATGTATATTTGATGCATTAGCTAGTGTCTTTTAAAAAAAAACATAGAAGGTATGTTTAGTTAATTTTTCATACAAATTTGTTTTAATATGAGTAATCTATTTTTATTTCTGTATTAATTAATTAATTACGTTTCTAAGCGCTATATTATATCTGACCAAAACAGAAACATGGGGGAACGAACACGTGAAACTGATCAACTCTACTAACTTCTACAATAATTTGTTACAATCTTTACCTTCAAAATAATTCAAATAAATACTTACAGTTTGGTAAGTCGAATGGTAAAATCTCTTATTTTTTGTGTTATTTTAAAAGTGTTTTAACTAAGTGTCTAAGGCTCGTGATGTTAATATTTTATGTTTTAAGTAACAGGTTTTAGGTTTACAATGGTTTAAATAATTGAAACAATATAGTGAGAGTATATCTCATATCTACACCATAACTTATTAATTGCATAATTGTTCTAATTTGTTAACTTCCCAGTCAAAGAGAGAAAATATTTTAACATGAGTGGAATTAGAAGATTATTTTCCTTTGTTTAATTTTTCTTTATTTTGGAATTAACAACTAATTAAATTCTTGATTTGTATTATTCTTAAAACGTGTCTTTATTTAAAATATACCTCTTATTAATGCAATGAGAATGCACTTTACTTTTGCTGGTTAATTATAAATTACGTAACATTTAACTGCAATATTCAACACCTATTATAAGTAGTGTTACAGTATGTTACTAACATACAATTATAAAAAAGAAATAACTCATTTTAAATGTTGAATATTATTAATAGTGCTTCAAGTTTTAGACACATTCTAACCTAACTTAAACACAGGAACACACTTGAAACTAAATAATCTATATGATGCTAACAAAGTAGACCATTAGTAAAATATATATAGTATGAAATACAACACCTATATTTTGAATATACATTCATACAATTATTTTATAAAGAGTTTTCATATAATTCCCCTATTTTTCAATAAAATGCATTGTCCAAAACTTTTGAGGGAAGGAGAAAATGGTAAACCTTTACCAAACGTTCTATACAATTTCAGTCACTTTCTCTGAGTACAACCATAACGTTTCACTTCACTTTATTGTGAAAATATATTTTTACTGTTTCGTAAGTTTTGGTGTAATTGTAAGGTTTCTAATTTATAAAAATTGATTTAATTTTCACGTGTAAGTCCAGATTTACCAATTTGTATTCCTATCGTGTATTCAAAACGAGTATTTCCTATGTAAAATATCTACACTTCCTCAAGTAAGATTGCGTTAGGAACATTATTGCTTTTTAAATTTTATTTATGATCTGAGTAAAGTGGATAGTATAACCTAGCCTAACAGAAGAAACTTTCTTGCTAAGCAACTTTAACTTCTGTGTACATTGTCTGCTTCAGTAGGTTAACTCTGAAAGCACACTCGCTAAAAGGATCTATAGATGCCATTCCAAACAATCTCTTAGATCCTCCATTCAAGATATCCTCCCCCTATCTACAATTACAAGGCCCTTTTCAGTTAGATCTACGAGTACTGAGTGGCGTCTCTAAGCAGCAGGTGTGTCTTAATAATCAGCAGCGTGTTCATGCTATCATAGATCCATGGTCGAGCTTTCATTCGATACAAAGCACAGAAAGTACAAACATAACTTTGGGGGCAAGGCCCTTTTCAGTTAGATCTACGAGTACTGGGTGGCGTCTCTAAGCAGCAGGTGTGTCTTAATAGTCAGCAGCGTGTTCATGGTATTATAGATCCATGTTCGAGCTTTCATTCGATACAAAGCACAGAAAGCACACTCGCTAAAAGGCTCTACAGATGTCATACCAAACAATCTCTTAGATCCTCCATTCAAGATATCCTCCCCCTATCTACAATTACAAGGCCCTTTTCAGTTAGATCTACGAGTACTGAGTGGCGTCTCTAAGCAGCAGGTGTGTCTTAATAGTCAGCAGCGTGTTCATGCTATCATAGATCCATGGTCGAGCTTTCATTCGATACAAAGCACAGAAAGTACAAACATAACTTTGGGGGCAAGGCCCTTTTCAGTTAGATCCACGAGTACTGGGTGGCGTCTCTAAGCAGCAGGTGTGTCTTTATAGTCAGCAGCGTGTTCATGGTATCATAGATCCATGGTCGAGCTTTCATTCGATACAAAGCACAGAAAGTACAAACATAACTTTGGGGGCAAGGCCCTTTTCAGTTAGATCTACGAGTACTGGGTGGCGTCTCTAAGCAGCAGGTGTGTCTTAATAGTCAGCAGCGTGTTCATGGTATTATAGATCCATGTTCGAGCTTTCATTCGATACAAAGCACAGAAAGTACAAACATAACTTTGGGGGCAATGCCCTTTTCAGTTAGATCTACGAGTACTGGGTGGCGTCTCTAAGCAGCAGGTGTGTCTTAATAGTCAGCAGCGTGTTCATGGTATCATAGATCCATGGTCGAGCTTTCATTCGATACAAAGCACAGAAAGTACAAACATAACTTTGGGGGCAAGGCCCTTTTCAGTTAGATCTACGAGTACTGGGTGGCGTCTCTAAGCAGCAGGTGTGTCTTAATAGTCAGCAGCGTGTTCATGGTATCATAGATCCATGGTCGAGCTTTCATTCGATACAAAGCACAGAAAGCACACTCGCTAAAAGGCTCTACAGATGTCATACCAAACAATCTCTTAGATCCTCCATTCAAGATATCCTCCCCCTATCTACAATTACAAGGCCCTTTTCAGTTAGATCTACGAGTACTGAGTGGCGTCTCTAAGCAGCAGGTGTGTCTTAATAGTCAGCAGCGTGTTCATGGTATCATAGATCCATGGTCGAGCTTTCATTCGATACAAAGCACAGAAAGTACAAACATAACTTTGGGGGCAAGGCCCTTTTCAGTTAGATCTACGAGTACTGGGTAGCGTCTCTAAGCAGCAGGTGTGACTTAATAGTCAGCAGCGTGTTCATGGTATCATAGATCCATGTTCGAGCTTTCATTCGATACAAAGCACAGAAAGTACAAACATAACTTTGGGGGCAAGGCCCTTTTCAGTTAGATCTACGAGTACTGAGTGGCGTCTCCAAGCAGCAGGTGTGACTTAATAGTCAGCAACGTGTTCATGGTATCATAGATCCATGTTCGAGCTTTTATTCGATACAAAGCACAGAAAGTACAAACATAACTTTGGGGGCAAGGCCCTTTTCAGTTAGATCTACGAGTACTGAGTGGCGTCTCCATGCAGCAGGTGTGACTTAATAGTCAGCAACGTGTTCATGGTATCATAGATCCATGTTCGAGCTTTTATTCGATACAAAGCACAGAAAGTACAAACATAACTTTGGGGGCAAGGCCCTTTTCAGTTAGATCTACGAGTACTGGGTGGCGTCTCTAAGCAGCAGGTGTGACTTAATAGTCAGCAGCGTGTTCATGGTAGCATAGATCCATGTTCGAGCTTTCATTCGATACAAAGCACAGAAAGTACAAACATAACTTTGGGGGCAATGAACTGTTCTTAGCATATAGGAACCTATATATAACATAATTAAATATTTTAATATTTATTTCAAATTTTTTTAAATGTAATTGTAGATAATAACAATTAAGAAGTTATACAAAGGTTAAGTTAAAATAATATAACTCTAGGAATATCTTATACTTACTCTTACACGATATTTCCTATCTATAATAAAGCCGACATTTAGGCTAATTGAAAATTCTCTTTATAAACGTGTGAATTGTTTCCTGTAAGCCTCGGCTGAAACATGACTTTATCACGACGCTCTGGGAGACTCACGATTCTCTTATTAGTACTAATTGCTTTTGAAATTTATATTTTATTCAGACTCCAGGTTAAAAGAATAATAAACATTCTTTGGCTGCAGACAAGCCGGGCACGGGAATCAATGAACCTATTAGCGGGTTGAATACGCGACAAGATGCTTTGTTACTCACTCTTCTATGATTACGTTTAACTGAACGAAACAAAGAAATCGGGCTTTTCCCAGCGTATTTATACTCTGGGAGTCAAGTAGTCTGAGTCTGGACGGGACAGTATTGGCACTGGATCGAAGCCATGCCGAATACCGATGCTTAAGTTCTGCCTCTTCGCGAATGCACTTCTGTTAGGCTTCTTCGAAACGTATTCTGAGACTCAAAGATTTATCCTATACGCATTTTCTTTTAATTTTTAAAAAGCCTAATAGTTTTTTTTTAATTACTAAATTGCTATTTAATTTTGTATTTTGCTAAATTTTCCATACGAGTGTTATAAAAGTAAACTGTCTAACATATTTTATTTTAGGTAATTTATTCACTTTAGCTATAGAATTCTGTTCTCCCTGAGTAAAATAAAATTGTTACGTTTTTAAATAGTCACTCTGTTTTCTTTCTAATAAAAACCTAATTTTTCAATCACGAACATCTGCAGCTCTAAATTATTTCAACACCACGAACATCTGCAGCTCTAAATTATTTCAACACCACGAACATCTGCAGCTCTAAATTATTTCAACACCACGAACATCTGCAGCTCTAAATTATTTCAACACCACGAACATCTGCAGCTCTAAATTATTTCAACACCACGAACATCTGCAGCTCTAAATTATTTCAACACCACGAACATCTGCAGCTCTAAATTATTTCAACACCACGAACATCTGCAGCTCTAAATTATTTCAACACCACGAACATCTGCAGCTCTAAATTATTTCAACACCACGAACATCTGCAGCTCTAAATTATGTCAACTCTACGAACATCTGCAGCTCTAAATTATTTCAACTCCACGAACATCTGCAGCTCTAAATTATTTCAACAACACGAACATCTGCAGCTCTAAATTATTTCAACACCACGAACATCTGTAGCTCTAAATTATTTCAACACCACGAACATCTGCAGCTCTAAATTATTTCAACTCCACGAACATCTGCAGCTCTAAATTATTTCAACTCCACGAACATCTGCAGCTCTAAATTATTTCAACTCCACGAACATCTGCAGCTCTAAATTATTTCAACACCACGAACATCTGCAGCTCTAAATTATTTCAACACCACGAACATCTGCAGCTCTAAATTATTTCAACACCACGAACATCTGCAGCTCTAAATTATTTCAACACCACGAACATCTGCAGCTCTAAATTATTTCAACACCACGAACATCTGCAGCTCTAAATTATTTCAACACAACGAACATCTGCAGCTCTAAATTATTTCAACACCACGAACATCTGCAGCTCTAAATTATTTCAACACCACGAACATCTGCAGCTCTAAATTATTTCAACACCACGAACATCTGCAGCTCGAAATTATTTCAACTCTACGAACATCTGCAGCTCTAAATTATTTCAACACCACGAACATCTGCAGCTCTAAATTATTTCAACACCACGAACATCTGCAGCTCTAAATTATTTCAACAACACGAACATCTGCAGCTCTAAATTATTTCAACACCACGAACATCTGCAGCTCTAAATTATTTCAACACCACGAACATCTGTAGCTCTAAATTATTTCAACAACACGAACATCTGCAGCTCTAAATTATTTCAACTCCACGAACATCTGCAGCTCTAAATTATTTCAACTCCACGAACATCTGCAGCTCTAAATTATTTAAACAACACGAACATCTGCAGCTCTAAATTATTTCAACTCCACGAACATCTGCAGCTCTAAATTATTTCAACACCACGAACATCTGCAGCTCTAAATTATTTCAACACCACGAACATCTGCAGCTCGAAATTATTTCAACTCTACGAACATCTGCAGCTCTAAATTATTTCAACACCACGAACATCTGCAGCTCGAAATTATTTCAACACCACGAACATCTGCAGCTCTAAATTATATCAACACAAAAGGATTATAAATGCACTAAGCAAAAATAAATTGTATTTACCAAAGAGCAAGATAATTATGGTTATAGCTAATAATCTACGATTCTATTATATTATTAATTTTATTCCAAAAGTTTACGTTAACTTAGTAATTAATTATAAAACATTCCTAAACAATTATTATTTAAAATACAACGTAGGCTATGTATCACACAACAACTATACGCAAAATTATAATACTTTTATAAAATATACCAAGCACAACACCCAAAGGAAATCTGGATAAACGTAGCTGAAATTTTTAAAACGACCTCATATTAAAATAAGACAAATTCCAGCAACCGGATTAAATTTACTAAACCAAAATATAAGAACATCACCAAAATATCACTATAAAATTTAAATATCGCTTTGTTTGTAATATCACCTTTGTTTGCAGCTTCAGGGGTACAATCGTACTCAAGGTAATATTGTATAAAAGGTTATTGTAACAAATATTTTAAATACTACAGAGTTTTTTTTGGATGGGGCGTATTAAATTCCTTCTATTAGCTCACACTCTCCTTATATATATCTTGTACAAATTTTCAATCGTTAATAAAATAACGTTTTTTTTCCATCCAATAACGTTCGAACCATTTTTTAACCTGCAATGGATAACAATTGATGTTAACACAGTTTTTTTTTCAAATATTTATTCAATAATTACATGGTCAGATTCGAACTGAGTATCTTCATGTCCAAAATCTAGCGCTTTTGGCACTGAGCCCACTTCCCCGTAGCTAGAAGTGTTTTTCTCAAACACATACGAGTAGGCCTATATGAGTTTTCTTTTACTCTCATCTGGTTGTCGTCGAAGCCTCCATTGTACAACCTTAAATTGTTGCCATAGCTACCACACTATATCATATATAATATTCAAGGATTAAAAATGAATGAAAAGAATAACATACACAAACAAACTGGATTAACGGTATCGAACCTTGTTTCACAAAAGGAAAATACGAAGAAACACAATTCAAGCGAAGAAAAAATGCAATTTGTTACCGTTTGTATAAATAGTAGCAAACAAAAACAATACTCCAAGACCATATAAGGAAATTCGCTTTCTATTTTGCCACTTATTATTGTTATTGTGACATATGTAAATACATATTTATATTAATTGTAATTATAAAACATTAAAAAAACTAAACTAAAATTTTTCTTTGTTGACTTAAATAGGAATTGACTTTTTTTAAAAAATGTATATTATTTGCTTTTTATTGGATTTTTAATTCTGACGAAAATTCCAATTTTGGAAAATATGAATTGATCACGTTCATAAACGTAGCAAAGGTTGAGAATCGATAAAAGTCTATTTTCAACTTTATTGAGATTTAAACTCCGAGAGGAAGAAGAATATATTTGAAAGTTTTCTCGTAAATAGAAAGACGGCTGGAATCTAACGGTAAATATACTGCACTCTCGGCCAATAAAGAATGTAGATTGGCTCACACAGGAACCAGTGATAGCTAAATGTAAATAAATAACGAAAGCAGAGGAGATTGTATTATCGAGACACTACCGTTACAGGATATACTTGAGGGAGGTTAAGAAAATCCCGGTTCCCGATGGGTTCTAAATGTTTCAAGAGATTAACCAGAATAAGGCTTGCGTATTGATCTATGCACTGTCGACAGTGTTCTTCGTAACAAACTGGAACGCTGCAACAACTTGATGTTATGTATTTATAATTAAATTGCATTAATTTTCTATGTTCTTCTGCGATCCCTTTTTTATAATTGCTATTGTTGAATTAATAACAACTTAAATATATATAAAAAATAGGTATGATTCCAGATAGAACGTTCATGCAGTTGAAATTAATAATACCATCGTAAAATTACAATAAAAAAGTGTCTATATCGTTGCAAATTTAAGGATGGATAATAAATAAGGTGTTTCGAAGATCCCACATTGCGTTCTAAAGACCTTTAAGACTAATATGAAAATTGTTAAACAAGAATACATAATTGTTAAAAGTTGAAAACTATTTTCAATAGATAAAATAAAATGAATTTGGGACCTGTTGGAATGTAACAAGTAGAAAATCAGAAGTATATACATAAGACAGAATATTCAAGAAATACTGGAATTACAATCTTTAGTAGAATACTGTAAAGTATTTATTCCAGAAACGTATTCCAGTACGCAGTACACTAAATACTGTAAAGTATTATATAGAAATACTGGAATTACAATCTTTAGTAAAATACTGTAAAGTATTTATTCCAGAAACGTATTCCAGTACGCAGTACACTAAATACTGTAAAGTATTATATAGAAATACTGGAATTACAATCTTTAGTAGAATACTGTAAAGTATTTATTCCAGAAACGTATTCCAGTACGCAGTACACTAAATACTGTAAAGTATTATATAGAAATACTGGAATTACAATCTTTAGTAGAATACTGTAAAGTATTTATTCCAGAAACGTATTCCAGTACGCAGCACACTAAATACTGTAAAGTATTATATAGAAATACTGGAATTACAATCTTTAGTAGAATACTGTAAAGTATTTATTCCAGAAACGTATTCCAGTACGCAGTACACTAAATACTGTAAAGTATTATATAGAAATACTGGAATTACAATCTTTAGTAGAATACTGTAAAGTATTTATTCCAGAAACGTATTCCAGTACGCAGTACACTAAATACTGTAAAGTATTATATAGAAATACTGGAATTACAATCTTTAGTAGAATACTGTAAAGTATTTATTCCAGAAACGTATTCCAGTACGCAGTACACTAAATACTGTAAAGTATTATATAGAAATACTGGAATTACAATCTTTAGTAGAATACTGTAAAGTATTTATTCCAGAAACGTATTCCAGTACGCAGTACACTAAATACTGTAAAGTATTATATAGAAATACTGGAATTACAATCTTTAGTAGAATACTGTAAAGTATTTATTCCAGAAACGTATTCCAGTACGCAGTACACTAAATACTGTAAAGTATTATATAGAAATACTGGAATTACAATCTTTAGTAGAATACTGTAAAGTATTTATTCCAGAAACGTATTCCAGTACGCAGTACACTAAATACTGTAAAGTATTATATAGAAATACTGGAATTACAATCTTTAGTAGAATACTGTAAAGTATTTATTCCAGAAACGTATTCCAGTACGCAGTACACTAAATACTGTAAAGTATTATATAGAAATACTGGAATTACAATCTTTAGTAGAATACTGTAAAGTATTTATTCCAGAAACGTATTCCAGTACGCAGCACACTAAATACTGTAAAGTATTATATAGAAATACTGGAATTACAATCTTTAGTAGAATACTGTAAAGTATTTATTCCAGAAACGTATTCCAGTACGCAGTACACTAAATACTGTAAAGTATTATATAGAAATACTGGAATTACAATCTTTAGTAGAATACTGTAAAGTATTTATTCCAGAAACGTATTCCAGTACGCAGCACACTAAATACTGTAAAGTATTATATAGAAATACTGGAATTACAATCTTTAATAGTATACAGTAAAGTATTTATTTCAGAAACGTATTCCAGTAAGCAGTACACTAAATACTGTAAAGTATTATATAGAAATACTGGAATTACAATCTTTAATAGAATACTGTAAAGTATTTATTCCAGAAACGTATTCCAGTACGCAGTACAGTAAATACTGTAAAGTATTATATAGAAATACTGGAATTACAATCTTTAGTAGAATACTGTAAAGTATTTATTCCAGAAACGTATTCCAGTACGCAGTACACTAAATACTGTAAAGTATTATATAGAAATACTGGAATTACAATCTTTAATAGAATACTGTAAAGTATTTATTCCAGAAACGTATTCCAGTACGCAGTACAGTAAATACTGTAAAGTATTATATAGAAATACTGGAATTACAATCTTTAGTAGAATACTGTAAAGTATTTATTCCAGAAACGTATTCCAGTACGCAGTACACTAAATACTGTAAAGTATTATGTAGAAATACTGGAATTACAATCTTTAGTAGAATACTGTAAAGTATTTATTCCAGAAACGTATTCCAGTACGCAGCACACTAAATACTGTAAAGTATTATATAGAAATACTGGAATTACAATCTTTAGTAGAATACTGTAAAGTATTTATTCCAGAAACGTATTCCAGTACGCAGTACACTAAATACTGTAAAGTATTATATAGAAATACTGGAATTACAATCTTTAGTAGAATACTGTAAAGTATTTATTCCAGAAACGTATTCCAGTACGCAGCACACTAAATACTGTAAAGTATTATATAGAAATACTGGAATTACAATCTTTAATAGTATACAGTAAAGTATTTATTTCAGAAACGTATTCCAGTAAGCAGTACACTAAATACTGTAAAGTATTATATAGAAATACTGGAATTACAATCTTTAATAGAATACTGTAAAGTATTTATTCCAGAAACGTATTCCAGTACGCAGTACAGTAAATACTGTAAAGTATTATATAGAAATACTGGAATTACAATCTTTAGTAGAATACTGTAAAGTATTTATTCCAGAAACGTATTCCAGTACGCAGTACACTAAATACTGTAAAGTATTATATAGAAATACTGGAATTACAATCTTTAGTAGAATACTGTAAAGTATTTATTCCAGAAACGTATTCCAGTACGCAGTACACTAAATACTGTAAAGTATTATATAGAAATACTGGAATTACAATCTTTAGTAGAATACTGTAAAGTATTTATTCCAGAAACGTATTCCAGTACGCAGTACACTAAATACTGTAAAGTATTATATAGAAATACTGGAATTACAATCTTTAGTAGAATACTGTAAAGTATTTATTCCAGAAACGTATTCCAGTACGCAGTACACTAAATACTGTAAAGTATTATATAGAAATACTGGAATTACAATCTTTAGTAGAATACTGTAAAGTATTTATTCCAGAAACGTATTCCAGTACGCAGCACACTAAATACTGTAAAGTATTATATAGAAATACTGGAATTACAATCTTTAGTAGAATACTGTAAAGTATTTATTCCAGAAACGTATTCCAGTACGCAGTACACTAAATACTGTAAAGTATTATATAGAAATACTGGAATTACAATCTTTAGTAGAATACTGTAAAGTATTTATTCCAGAAACGTATTCCAGTACGCAGCACACTAAATACTGTAAAGTATTATATAGAAATACTGGAATTACAATCTTTAATAGTATACAGTAAAGTATTTATTTCAGAAACGTATTCCAGTAAGCAGTACACTAAATACTGTAAAGTATTATATAGAAATACTGGAATTACAATCTTTAATAGAATACTGTAAAGTATTTATTCCAGAAACGTATTCCAGTACGCAGTACAGTAAATACTGTAAAGTATTATATAGAAATACTGGAATTACAATCTTTAGTAGAATACTGTAAAGTATTTATTCCAGAAACGTATTCCAGTACGCAGTACACTAAATACTGTAAAGTATTATATAGAAATACTGGAATTACAATCTTTAATAGAATACTGTAAAGTATTTATTCCAGAAACTTATTCCAGTACGCAGTACAGTAAATACTGTAAAGTATTATATAGAAATACTGGAATTACAATCTTTAGTAGAATACTGTAAAGTATTTATTCCAGAAACGTATTCCAGTACGCAGTACACTAAATACTGTAAAGTATTATATAGAAATACTGGAATTACAATCTTTAATAGAATACTGTAAAGTATTTATTCCAGAAACGTATTCCAGTACGCAGTACAGTAAATACTGTAAAGTATTATATATAAATACTGGAATTACAATCTTTAGTAGAATACTGTAAAGTATTTATTCCAGAAACCTATTCCAGTACGCAGCACACTAAATACTGTAAAGTATTATATAGAAATACTGGAATTATAATCTTTAGTAGAATACTGTAAAGTATTTATTCAAAAAACGTATTCCAGTACGCAGTACAGTAAATACTGTAAAGTATTATATAGAAATACTGGAATTAAAGCACTTAAGATGAACAAAACGTAATATTTTAATGTTTAGTAAATACCATCAAATAACGTATCAACGGTACTGAAGAATTGAGAAACAAGAACATTGTATTTGAGTTTGTATTAATTGTTTAAGAAATTATGATATCACTGACTGGTGACTTTTTAACTAGTGGTTCAGAGCCAAACCTTCTCAGACACACAATCAGATTAAAGAGTTAGGAAGTATCAACTCTTGACATACTTGAAAAACTCTCTCCATGGTTAACTCTAACAGTATCTTAATCAAAACACTATAAACAATAACTGCAGTCATGTTTTACCGTCAAAGTTAGGCTTTTCTCATTGTGCCTACAAGACACCCATCGTTCTTTCCTCGTCACAATCTGATCCTTTCTCAAGGAATGTGTTTTTTTTAAATTTATAACATGGAACATTCTATTTTAAACGCTTAAAGTTATATTATAATTTGTTGAATATAGTTGAGTTTATAATGCAAAAGAAGTTTTTGTTGTAATTTAAATGATTTGTCCAATGTTAAAGTGTAATAAAAAAAACCTCTAAAAATAAATATTTGGGGTTAGCAGATAAAATAAATATTCAAAGGCTAGGGGAAGTTTATAACAAGAGAAGGAATTTATATAAGAAAAAGAACAACCTCTATAAGTACACTGATGCATGAAATTAAAATAAATCCAATATCAAAGAGCTAAATGTAGGTTAGAAGAAAACGTGTCAAACCGAAGTCATTCGATAACGGTTGGGTACGAATAGGAAAATTACTGGAGTAGAAAACTTTCAAATTATTTTAAAAAAAACTATAACATGATGATTAAAGAAGACTTTAATGAATTAAAACCCATCAATTTCCTACAATACAACAGAGGTTATCAAGAAGCCTATACAGGCTTTTAATTGAACCTGCAAGTCAAGTAATTTAATACGGTTTAAGTGTTAGGATTTAACATTGGCAAGAGAGATTATTTGTCATCTTTTTAATTCTGTCAGTCATTTTTATGGCCTTCCAATAAAGTATTATACATCTTACCTCTTTTATTCCGTCTATTAGCGTTGCGTATATCAAACTCGAAGACTTACCAACGCTGTATTAGTATGATTTATTATGTGAAATACATTTTACAATGTTTACTAATATGTTTATTTAATGTATGTTCATAACTATTAATTTTTTTATACTGGCTAATGACAGATCACAGACAATTTTGATTTTTTAAAACACAACGTTTCGAATTTCTTTCCGAAATTACTTTTCAAGAGCTCAATTTTAATTAAACAATTACAAAACATATCCTACTATTTATAAAATACATAACATTATATAAAACATAATAAAAATCAACAAATTATAAAACTCTTAATAAATATACATTTACAAGTAAAATATTTTCTATTGCAATAAAACAGACAAATCCCTGTTTCTATAGGATTTGTTTGTTTTATTGTGATAGAAAATATTTTACTTGTAAATGGATATTTATTAAGAGTTTTATAATTTGTTGATTTTTATTATGTTCTATGTAATGTTATGTATTTTATAAATAGTAGTTATGTTGTACAATTGTTTAATTGAAATTGAACTCTTGAAAAGTAATTTCGGAAAGAAATTCGAAAACGTTGAGTGTTTAAAAAAAATAAAATTGTCTGTGATCTTGCATAGCCTATATATAAAAATATTTACTAGTGTACCTATTTCAGCCCAAGATTGGTTCAGTCGACTACCTTTTTTGTTCGTACGGGCCTACAGATACTACCTATGAGAGGCTGCTCCTTGATGTCACCTTAAGATCTCCTTGCCGTAAGAGTGTAGAGAAGTTGAGCTTCAATGTAAATGTATTGGTTATTGTATTGCGCTTACTAAGACAATCTGTATGATTAGTGAACTTTGTGTAATGTTCAGTTGTGTGGTTGTATGGAACTGTGTGTTGAGAATTGTATTCGGTATAAAATGTTTCGGAAGATGCACTTTTTAATGAGAATGAGTATTTATAAATTTCTGAACAGTAAGTATTTGAATCGATATACGAGTTTGACTGCCAAATAAGAGGTAAGTCAAAAAATTAAACACAGTTGTAATATAATAAAGTAGAAATTTGGAAATAAATTGGTTAAAATATAAAACATGCACAAGTAGGCTTTGTCATATTTTCTAATATAGTTAGCTTCAACATAAAGCAGATTATATTGTAAATACAACCGTTAATTCCAGCTTCATTGGAGAGCAGTACACTACTCTTTTTTCTATCGCTAATGCTCCTACGATTTACTCAGAGGCTACCTTTATATTTTCTCTTCTTTCTACGTTTATTGCACGAAAGTAGCCATAGAAATTCGTAATTACTAAATTGTCAAATCCATAAAGCAGTTTATTTATTTATTTTTTTTTTTTTATACAGCTTAGTTTCAATAAATACTCTACTTCCCTTGCAGGGGCATCTCCGAGTTCAGCACAAGGTGGAGTGCCTCAATGGTTGCTATTCTACTACTACATTTACTCGTGTATCTCCCTTATGAACGAATTTGCCTTAAAATTTTATTTCTGTGTAAATCAAAATCCTAAAAATAATAATTTCTGAAACACTTTTAGCAAAAAACACGCTTTTATATTATACACTCTATGATGTATCTTCCAAACAAAATAAAACGTTTAGGTACAACAAAATAAAATATAACTTTCCAGAATAAGTTATAGCGTATTATAGTAAGGCGTTTATAATAGTCTGAAAAATGACCTTTTATCGAAAGAAAGCTTCAAAAAAAAATATGCAATAAATAATATTTAAATTATTCCTTTTTTTCTTAGAAACACTATACTATGTTTTTATATTATAGAATTTTCTTATTATTAGATTCGAAACTACTTAATTTCCAAGCTAACTTAAAATTAAGAATTGAAAAAATTACATAGCCGATACGTTATTCTGTACAAGAAAACACTATTACTGTTACGTACTTTTCTTTAAATTAAGTAAAATTTAAAACCATTGTAAATGCTTCAGAGAGGGACTCCTTATCTGCCAACCTTCAGTCACTCTCGATGTGACTTAGTTTCGTACGTTCTAAGCCAGATTCGGTCTTAGACGCATTTTACTCCTGTTACGCGCGTATATAACGTAGTTTTGTTACTCCTCTCTCCCGTTACGCGCAGATATAACGTAGTTTTGTTACTCCTCTCTCCCGTTACGATACGTGACGCAGTTTTCTTTCGTTTCTCCCGTCGTGTGACGAAGGCATTTATTAGCCTGTAACAGTGACTATTTTAAATTTTATACTCTTTTCTTATTGTTAGTTAGGTAAGGGATAAGTGCGTGAAAGGGTACACCCGAACAACTGTCCGTCATCCGACAGGAAGAACAAGTGGTGGGACTTCGCCCAGTAAGGTATGTGAGATATCTGTTCACTCTTTCATTATTGTGTCTCTAATGGTCCTCCGGAAAACTATATAAACTGAAATTACTGTACAACATCTTACAGATACGTAATTTGATCTAACCAACCATTTACGTAACCCAGTTTTGGTCCGACGGGCCATACGTGCCGTTACATTGCAGAAAATATTTAACAATTACAATATTATGATTGTGGTATTTAAACACTGATGTCTTCTGTTATGGTCTTAGGCTTTGTTAAAACTGGGTTTCCTGAAACTGCATTATTATGTCAGATCCACATAAAATGGCAACATTTTACACAAAAACCCAGGAACATAACACACCCCTATACTTTTATAAAATCGAATACAATGATTTAAAAGACATGAATAACGAATATGCAAGGGGTGACTGGAATTTAATTTGAAATAATATTCACGAGAGAGAGAAGGTAGGGCTCTACGTTCATATTTCCCCCGGAGTGGAGTAAAACATAAATCTCAGTTGCATTACAACCCCTCTGGGGACAGTTTCCTTTTATGTTTGTACTTCGATGTATTTTACGATTTTAAATTTGTTTGAAAGGGGTTTTTTTATTTGTTTTCGGCTTCAAAATTAATCAAGATTTTTAAAGTATTAGAAAGCTATAAAGTATATAAGTATCATAAAAAGACTAACGACTAAGAGACAGTTTTACAACATATTTGCTGTCGCAAGTAGCATATTATAGAGATTTATTTAGCTTTACATTACTCAGTTTCTCTTGAAGTGAAATGTTAATGTGTTATAATGCGTGTTTACACAATTCCTTCTATTAGTCACAGTCTCCTTATACATATCTTGTTTAAATTTTCAAACGTTAGCAAAATATGTTTATCCACTCGAATTCAAATAAGTTTTTTTTTTAACTTGTAATGGATGACACTTGATGCTAACACAGTTTTTTCAAATATTATTTCACTGATTATATTTAATTAATTAATTTTAGTTTTATAAGGGTAAAATATTTTCACAAAAGGGGTAAGTTATGCAATTTAGTTATTTCGTCCCATTCGCCTTAAAATAAGTGTTAAGAAATGATTTCATAAAACAGCTAATTTTATCTATGGTTATATGAATGAACAGCAGTTTTAAGGCATACGTTATGTACATGATACTTAATGTACATATGATGCTTTATGTATATTAATTGTAATTATTTAATAAAAAGTAACTCAATATAAAAATCGTCTTGGTTGATCTAGGTAGTGATTGACTTTAAAACGCTGCTGTTTATATTACTTCTTTATTCATTCTCTTTAGTTTTACCCATATATAGTTACATAATTTATAAAGACTACAAACACCATCACACCCCTTCACTTTGCCTAAGAGTGACTTACTACGGACTACTTATTAGAGGTCAACGTTATTATACATTCCTTATTACTTGAAACCAAATGCTAAAGTAAATACATTAGTTTTCAAAAGTAACAAAATATTAATAATTACGAAATTATTACACATAAGTTGTAATTTTCAGTACGTAGGCTACATAGCACATCACAAAACGTAAATAATATTTTATTTGAAACGTCTTTTATTTAAAAAAAAATAAAACAAAATTTACTTAGTCGTAATAACAATGATAATATAATTACAAAAGAAATATCCATAAATACAAGAGCTTTCATAGTTTATAACATAATTGATTTTATAATGATATCTTTAAAGAAACCAGCCTGTTACAGAACAGAGATAGTCACCAAAACATAGAGAGAAAGCGAGAACAAAATAAATATTACATTTGGTTTTTTGTCATTTTATTTTAAATCCAGAATTTAGAAGAAATATTTTTTATATGTTGATGATATATTCGTTTTATTCTATTGAATACTATTGAACTCAAACTAATATCAGATTTCAAATAGAATACGTTTAAAGTGTGTAAATGATCATCAGAAGAAAACGTTTCTTTTCTGAACGACATTGCTTGTTACATAACATCCGGGTAGATGTATACACTCCCGATGGTTAAGCAGCCCTACCCACGCGATACCGTAATTTTCCTCTGCTACCGGGACCAGCGAATCATTGATTTCTCTGCTTAGACTCTCCTAATCCTTCATACCCTTCTTATCCTTCTTCTGAGAAAGGCTTTAAAGAGTTCTGTAAGACCGTCATAGAGGTTCAGGGTCTACGTACGCGTAAGATGACCCTGCGCACTTGATGTCCCTCCTTAATCCTCATTAAATCGTCTACAGTAGACGTCTCTACCTACTCACATAATTATATTTATTATTTCTCCTTCCGTTTAAAGATGAAAATAATTTTAGCTGATTGTCATGAAACTACAAATAAACAAAATAATAAACAATTTTTAAATTATTCTTATTTTATCATTTATTATTTCTTCACGCTGAAATATACTCTTAAAGTTATTTTAAAGTTATAAAATATAATTTATTTTCAAGTGAACTTTCTTAGCGAGAGCTTAAAAAAAAGCTAAAGGTAGTTGTAAAGCTGTATATAGTTGCCAAGAAGCTCGCCAACTCTACTTGCACTATTAATTATATTCTGCAAACGTTTTAGACGGGAGCAATTATGTAGCTTCACTCAACTTATTTGTCCAACGCAAACATTGTACTTGACACAAAACTTTCAAGATGCTCATCGTTTATATACATGAGTATCAGCAAACATTAGGTGGTCAAATAAACGGATGTAACCATTATACGCCAGGTATCTTTATGATACATGAGTATCAGCAAACATTAGGTGGTCAAATAAACGGATGTAACCATTATACGCCAGGTATCTTTATGATACATGAGTATCAGCAAACATTAGGTGGTCAAATAAACGGATGTAACCATTATACGCCAGGTATCTTTATGATACATGAGTATCAGCAAACGTTAGGTGGTCAAATAAACGGATGTAACCATTATACGCCAGGTATCTTTATGATACATGAGTATCAGCAAACGTTAGGTGGTCAAATAAACGGATGTAACCATTATACGCCAGGTATCTTTATGATACATGAGTATCAGCAAACGTTAGGTGGTCAAATAAACGGATGTAACCATTATACGCCAGGTATCTTTATGATACATGAGTATCAGCAAACGTTAGGTGGTCAAATAAACGGATGTAACCATTATACGACTATTATTAACCTATTGAAACAATAATAAATTAAATTTTGAATTGGTTTAGAATTATATAATTATAAAGTACTAACTGTTCCCTGCAGCTCTTTCCTGCTTTCAAGGTCCAATGGGGTATACCTCCCTAGGACCAAGTTCCCAGTCTGAGGTTCCGGCCCTTAGGTAAGGCCAAGCGAAAGTGGATAAAGGTCCAATAGCACTACCTTGACTGAACTAATCAGACGGGGTAAGGGGTACAGAAACCTGGTCATTTGGAAGGTTCTTCTGGTCCCGAGTAGTTCTGGAAGAGCGTCCTGACAGCTGCCACTGGGTGAGTTCGTCTCGTCCCAGCGGCGGGCCAATGACCAGCCAAAGCCTTACAGTAGGGTCGAAAGAATTCTGCATACTGGTACTACGGGTCGTGACACCAAACCCCTCCCCCTTGGACCTGACGCTAGTCGCCCGGATGGGAGTCACGAGTTTGAGGTTGGATTCGTGGGGGATTGATATTTCATGCCTTTCCTAAAGACAAAGGTGTACGTAGACAGTGGGTGGTTGCGTGTCACCGTGCAGACAATTTTAACCAAAACACAAGTCGAATATGTTCTGAGCACTTACATGTAATAACTGGTGGCAGTTATTATGTTAGGGACGTGTGTAGTGAGTTAATGAATGTGAACAGACGGAAAAAATAAAGAATGAGGCGTGCCACATCTACACCTACCTGCTGAGAAAAATGTTGAGTTCTAATGCAAGAGAGGTAAGACTAAATAAATGGTTTTTGAAACTTAAAATACTGTCTGATATTAAATCTATTGAGAACATAAACCTGCGGGCACGGTGAACTTAGATAGGCCTGCCAATGAATTAAAAGAAAAAAATGATGAAATTGAAAAGCAGAAACTTCAACTGAATTTTTATAAATCAAAATTTATATTGGAGAAATTGAAATTTAGTCAGTTATCAGACAAGTGTAAAGAACTTAATAACTTCTGCATAAAGAACTTAAAAACTAATAACTAAAACAAAAACAATGCCCCAATAAAAGAGGTTAATAGTAAAAAACATATGAAGTACTATTTTAACGACAAAACAAATTGAAATATTGTTGAATAAAACAAAAAATATGTGATTGACAGACGAAGACATTGCTTCGGCGCTTGCCTTAACATCTGTATCAAAGAAAGCTTATAATTATTTACGCACCATAAAAAAAATTCCCCTGCCCGGTATGACCACTTTGGCCAAATTGACGAAACATTTTTAATGTTTATCTGGCATACAAAAATATCTAATAAGTGTAATGGAAGCAAAATCCAAATTTATGAAATATTTTTCTAAATTAATTTTTCTAAACCTTTCTACTAAAATAATCAAATGGTTCGCAAGAACCCGAGTGTTTATTAGAGTAAAGGTTTTTAATAGAATGGATAAAGGTGCTAGTGAGGACAACAGGAACAAAGTTAAGCTTAAAATGCCTGTGCCCTAAGTGCGCGACATATAATATATGTGATGAACAGCATGTATTATTAACAAACTGTAATTATATACAATGAGAAACCAGGTAATATCTTATATAATCATATCTATTATACTAGTCTAATGATACCATTTAGATACAATTCCCATAAGCTGTACCTGTATTACTGAAATAAGAATATGCCAATAATCTGGTCTATACAATGGAAGTAAGATAGAATTCTGACTAAAGGCAGTAAAAGTTTTGAGACTATGCACGTGGGCCGTCTGGTAAGCGGTATTCTATAGGCTCAGTGACGTCACAATAGGTAGAGTGTGCGGTGGTCTGAGAAATGTGCTCCGAATGGTACCACCTTGTATTCTAGCCACCTTGGTCCGCACCGATTTTGTAGGGGGTAGGGGTTGCGGAGTGCAAGTCTGTGTCGAGCCGTCTAGATGTCTGTATTCGGATGTATACTAGCCATTATACAGCTATTTCGCCTCGTGTTTCAGTGTTAGATCGGTCGCCTCTTACCCCTCCAGCGCGGCAGTCCCCACTCTGCCGACTCCTACCCCCTAGCCAGGCTTCACAACGTTCCGCAAGACCTATACTAAAGCGAACAATAGATGAAAATATTCTTTGAAGCTGGTTGTATATGTCCAAATTTGACCTCAAATGCTGCAGAAAGTTTTTGAAGTGTACACAAACCAACATATTATTTTTATGTACAAAGAAGGGGAAAAATTATTAAATCTAATTTTTAAAATATTTGCCACTAAAAAAATTAAATAAAAGACCATTTATATAAAGATTTAGAAAAAAAGGACAAAATAATGCTTTTTACGAGATAAAGTAGGAAAGATTTGTTGGTCACTCTAAGCAGCCGGCGTACAAGGAATAAAATGAGTTACAATTACAAATAAAGGGAGATATAATAAATAAATTATATGTTTATTGGTTTAGAAACATTAAAAGTAAAAAAGAAGACAACTAGGTATAAGAGGAATTAAAGAACGTGACACAATAGAACAAGAATGATCAATAAAAGTCAAAAAGAATAACCTGTAAAGCAATAAAATAAAACACTGCAACGAAAAAATGTATCTGTAAAAAATAATTTAGTATAGGAACACAATGTACAATATAATAGATAGACAAGAAGTTGATTTTAAAAATTGTTGTACATGATAATAGCCGTAAGGTTTGTTGGATATTTTTTTAAAGTTGTAAATATATAGAGAAGAATGTCAGATTAAGAAAACAATGTAAAGGGAGAGCATTGGAAGTAGAAGAGTAGATATTAAACAAAATTGAACAAAATAAAATAAATACATTCATTCTAATGAATATCTGATATATATTGAGTTATATCTAATAGGCCTAATTATCAATTATTCGTAACACAATTATAATAACTTTGGCATGTAGAAATTACATTTTATTAACATTATAATATATGAACCAAATTTAATAGAGGTCCCAAATTTTAAAATCCTTATGCTTTTAAAAAATTCGTGCCACAACTTAATCTCATTGTTGTTTACGACAAAGTAAATTTTGTATTTTTTTATTTTGTCTTTATTTCAATAAAAGACAATTTACAATTATAATATTTTCTACTTTTATGCAAAATGTAGCATAAGATCTGAAAACTACTATTTATATGTTTGTAATATTGGTAATTATAATATTTTCTTAAATAATAATTATTATTATTTTTTTTAACTAGTGGATTTACTTTTGAATTTAGTTACAACTAATAAGGTACATATGATAATAAGTTAAGCGTCCGTGGTAATTTACTTTCAGACTGAGGGGTTTGCAGACATCTCCAAGTTGGGCGCCACTAGTCTAGTAGGTAGAAGTTTTGACTATTAACTTAGTGTTCTTGTAGAAACTCTGTAGAGCGAAATAATTTCAACTTTTTAGCTCCTAATTAATTTCGGCCTAAAAATAAGTAGCCATGGATAATAATGGAAAGGGAAAGTGTATCTCTGGCATACTACCTTTTTTTTAATGCGGTATGATCTAAAATAAGGCAACTCTATCTCTTCTCTTCTCTTCTAATCCAGGGTATAAACGAAAATCTATAACATTTTATTGAATCTGTTTAGTATTTTTTAAAGTAAAATATTTTTCATTTGGATGTAGAAAATAATAATTGGGTATTTCTCAAAATAATAACGTTTATTATCAGTTATTTATAATCGTTATTTAGGAAAAGTGACCAATATAACCGTTCCCTTATGTTTACTTGTTATTAACAAACTTTATTCCGGAATTTGTTACCGTAAAAACTAATAGTTTCACATCGTATACAGAATACAAAAGTAATTTTACTAATTTTCAATCAACCCTAACTCTAGACTCTAGACCCTATCAGAATGGACTGATAAATATTTGTTTATACTCCCAAATCACGCTGGTGCCGTACATGTATGTTTAATATGTCAGCAGACTGTATCTGTTATCAAAAGTGCGAACGTCAAACGTCACTTTGAGACAAAACACAAGTCTTTTGATGAAAAATTTCTAATTGGCAGTAATTTACGCAAGTCAAAAGTTGATTCCTTATGTGTCACTTATTCAACTTCCACTCAAATAATGAATCGATCTATGACAGCGCAGGAAAAATGTGCAGAAACAACCTTGCGCATTTCTTGGACTCTCGCTCTAACATATGAAACCTTTTAGTGATGGAGAAATAGTTAAAGAATGTATGTTAGCGGCAGGGAGTGCATTATTTGTCACCAAACAGGACGTTGTTGACACTATTAGTCGTATTCCTCTATCAGCAGCTACAACTACTAGAAATACAGAGATTTAGCAGATGAAAATAATAAAATGTTAAAGCAGGTTTTAGCAGCTACAGACAGTTATTCATTGGCCATAGATGGGTCATGCAACATCACTGATATGGCCCAGCTAGTAGTTTTTGTGAGATTTTTAGATAAACCTAAAGACCAGTTCATTGAAGAACTTTTAACTATCATACCAATGGAAGGTCAAATCCGTGGAGAAGACTTGCACAAAGTTTTAACGGAGTTTTTTGAAAATGCTAGTTTTGATCCTAAAAAGTTAATTTCGATAACAACAGATGGTGCTCGTGCAATGACTGGTAAAAACAAAGTTTTGGTTGGTCAAATAAAAAGTGACGCTAAATTCAATGAAAAACTGCTATTCTACCATTGCATCATTCATCAAACTGTTTTTTGCTGCAAACTGAGCCCTTCTCTTGAATGTAAAATGCAGGTTGTGATTAAGATCGTCAACTTCATTCGTTCAAAGTCTTTTCTACGCCACCGTGAGTTCAAAGCTCTCCTTCAGGAAACTAATGTACAGTTTGAAGACTTGCTTCTTCATAACAATGTTCGGTGGTTGAGCAAGGGTTTGGTTCTTCAGCGGTTTTTTGCAGTTATTAACGATATTAAAGTGTTTCTGTCATAGTGCAAAGAAGACATCGCAAGTGAATACTTAGGCTTCCTACTTGACACAGAACTGAATGTAGCTACGATTGCCTTTCTAACAGATATCTTCAGACATTTGAATTTCTTTGACTTAAAGCTAAAAGGGAAAGGTCTGCTTGTGTGTGAACTTTACAAGGAAGTTAGGAATTTTTCAAACAAAATTGGTATCTGGTGTGAAGATATCTCTGATGAACAATTGCACTTTCCTAACCTAGAATCTATTTGTGACGAAACTGATGGTATTGATATCAAACCATTTGAAAATTTGTTGAAAGATTTAAAACTTTGTTTGAAACTAGGTTTTCTGATTTTGGGAAAATAGGAAATGTTGTACAAGTCCTTAACAAATGCTTTTCTTTAAAACCAAATGGTGAATGGACAAGTGAAGCGGCGAAGATTTTCCACTCAAACAAGGCTGCCTTGCAAATGGAGGTAGTCAACGTTCAAGAAGACATTGCTTTGAAGGACAAATTTAGTCAAGTCCCCAAAGATCTTCCTTGTGACCAGTTTTGGATTAGGTATGTTAGCCCTGAGAGATACCCGGAGATGAAGAAATTGGCAATTAAGTTGTGCACAATGTTTGGCTCAACGTACTTGTGTGAGTCAGCGTTTTCAAAAATGAACTTTATTAAAAATCGGTTTAGATCACGTCTGACAGATAATCATCTTAACAACTTGCTTAGAATTAGTTGTACAACCTCAACTCCAAACTTCAAGGAAGTTGTTCAAACTAAAAAATGTCATTTTTCTCACTAAAATGTATTTTATAAAAGTTTCAAGATATATTTTTCTCTTATTGAAGTATCTTTTGAGTCTAAATATAAACAAATTACTTTACTTCTTTGTTCAAATGTGTTTAAGTTCTTTACCCCATGAATATATATATATATATATATATATATAAAAGGCCCGCGGTGGACTTTAGAAAATCCAAAACGGACCCTGACTAAATGTAATTGAAGACTACTGCTCTAGAGAGATGTTGTATTCTAGCATATTTTATTGTAAATTTGAGCTTTTAAAATCTTTCAAAATCATTTATTAATAGAAATACAAAAATCCTTAAAATATCGTGAGGACCCCCCAAGACGTATATCTTGATTTAAATTGATAGATAGTTATATTTTCTATTTCTATTCCTTTCTCACCATAACGGTTGATAAATCGTTGCGGTTCCGAATGCAGAAGACATGGCGCAACGAAATATTCCAGTCAATAGACTGCATGATACTGTGAGTGAAACAATGGAATTTAATCTTGTGTCTTGTTCTAAACTGAGAATGCGTGTGGATCACAGCAGCTAAACAGTGTTATATTCCGTTAGCGGAGCAGGACTACGTCACTACTGCGTAAATCTTCTTTACAGATTTCTCTTTAGCTTTCACGATATTGACATTCTAAACTACTTAAAAACTTAAAAAGTGGTTCATTTTTTTTTTTTAATTTCCGACAACCAGATGTGAATTATAATGAAGAGGTTATTCTCACTTGTTTCGCTAAGTAAGCGAAAACTCATTTTTAATGTTTTAATTTTCTTCTATTCTTTGTCATGCCACTGTACAACATCAAGCTTTCGTTTCTCATATTTTATTACTAAACCAATAATATAATTTAAAATCACCATAAACGTGATTTATGTGTTCTTTGGGAGATGATTTTACCCCTGAAAAAGACAACATTCTTAACGAAACGTCCATAGGTTAATACTGTATTACAGTAAAAAAGTGTTTTAATTATTCAATTCTTCAAGGATTTTAATATTGGTTTATTAAAATTCAACAATAATAACCAAACAATGACCATTGTGCTAGTTTAATCTTCATCCACTAATTGCTATGGGAAATTGTCCTTGGAAATGCCAATAATGTAAGTATATACATAGCAATTGCAGCACAGTTTGACATGCTATTTATCTCTTGAAAGTTATGTATCTCTTGAGAAACAGCATAACTTGGGCTTGAAAATGGAGTAAGAAATATGTATCTAAAAAAACCATTCAAGGCTTTAGCTACATGTGCGTTAAAATAAGTGAGTAATATGGACATATATATATATATATATATATATATATATATATATATATATATATATCGCAATATGTTTTCTTGTGTATTAATAAAGAACGAAAGTCAATATACAAATACAAGAATTATATTTGAATTTACAATTCAAAGCTTTTCGTTGGCTAACAGTACCAACATCATCAGGAATATTAAACAATTAAAATTAACATATGTGGAAATTAGATCAAATAAATAGTTATGCCAAATCAATTACAATGTTGTTAAATTTTTTTTATTTTGCTGCCCTAACATTACAAACACTGAATATATTATCGAATTTAGATTTTACTTGTATTTGTTCATTTATCAACTCATTATTAGTATTATATTTATGTATTTCTAAAGCTTCATAAATATTCATTCTCAGGCCTTTGTTAATTTCTTTTATAAGTATCATATTATCTATATTAGGAAATAAGTGATTATTATTAATACAATGACTAGCAAAATTTGATTTATAAATTTCTGGCTTTTTATAAGCATTAAAATGTTCTTTATATCTATCTTTAAGTTTTTTCTTAGTTTGTCCTATATAAACTTTATTACAATAATCACATTCTAATTTATATACACCGTTTTTTTCATGCATATTAATAATATTATTATTATTCATTATATTTATTAATTTATTATTAGTATTATAAGCGAATTTTATGTTGCTACCTTTAAACAATTTTGTGATATTTTTTACTTCATTACCAAAAAATGTAAATGAAGTCCATATGACATTTTCATCATTATTTTTGTAAATTAGATTATTATTTTGTTTCTTTAAAATATTATAATTAAGTTTATCAACAGTTTTCTTTTTATAACCATTCTCAATTGCAATTTGATAGATAATGTTTTTCTCTCTTATCTTGTTTTTAGGTATTTTATGTAATCTATATAATAAATTGTATAATGCAGCCATTTTTTGATTATACGGATGGTTAGAATTATTAGGTATAATCTGGTTAGTTTGTGTCGGTTTACGATATATGTTAAATTCAAATTCATTAATATGTCTTATAATTGTTATATCTAGAAAGTTGATCTTATTATTTTCCTCCATTTCATAAGTAAATTTAATATTTTTATTTATCATATTTATTTTATCTAAAATAGTTATTAAGTTTATACCATTATTATTAGATACATACAATCCATCATCTATATATATAGTGAACCTCTCCGTCACCACGGTCAACTTCAAGTAAGGAAATCTGGTCGCACCTAATCGCTTATTCCCAGTACGTGGGAATCATAACGTCATTTCTTATCTTTTTATTTTATCTTTCCTTTCTTATCCCTCTACTTTGAAAGGTATATAACACGCAACTTTTTTAGCCCTGTAGAGAGTACTGTAGGTCTACTTTAAGTCCCCAAACTTGCACATGTTGCCATATACTGTGTGTGATAGGGAGAGAGAGAGAGAGAGAGAGAGAGAGCAAACTTGCACATGTTGCCATATACTATGTGTGATAGGGAGAGAGAGAGAGAGAGAGAGAGAGAGCAAACTTGCACATGTTGCCATATACTATGTGTGATAGGGAGAGAGAGAGAGAGAGAGAGAGAGAGCAAACTTGCACATGTTGCCATATACTATGTGTGATAGGGAGAGAGAGAGAGAGAGAGAGAGAGAGAGCAAACTTGCACATGTTGCCATATACTATGTGTGATAGGGAGAGAGAGAGAGAGAGAGAGAGAGAGCAAACTTGCACATGTTGCCATATACTATGTGTGATAGGGAGAGAGAGAGAGAGAGAGAGAGAGAGCAAACTTGCACATGTTGCCATATACTATGTGTGATAGGGAGAGAGAGAGAGAGAGAGAGAGCAAACTTGCACATGTTGCCATATACTATGTGTGATAGGGAGAGAGAGAGAGAGAGAGAGAGAGCAAACTTGCACATGTTGCCATATACTATGTGTGATAGGGAGAGAGAGAGAGAGAGAGAGAGAGAGAGAGCAAACTTGCACATGTTGCCATATACTATGTGTGATAGGGAGAGAGAGAGAGAGAGAGAGAGAGAGAGAGAGAGAGCAAACTTGCACATGTTGCCATATACTATGTGTGATAGGGAGAGAGAGAGAGAGAGAGAGAGAGAGAGAGCAAACTTGCACATGTTGCCATATACTATGTGTGATAGGGAGAGAGAGAGAGAGAGAGAGAGAGAGAGCAAACTTGCACATGTTGCCATATACTGTGTGTGATAGGGAGAGAGAGAGAGAGAGAGAGAGAGAGCAAACTTGCACATGTTGCCATATACTATGTGTGATAGGGAGAGAGAGAGAGAGAGAGAGAGAGAGCAAACTTGCACATGTTGCCATATACTATGTGTGATAGGGAGAGAGAGAGAGAGAGAGAGAGAGAGAGCAAACTTGCACATGTTGCCATATACTATGTGTGATAGGGAGAGAGAGAGAGAGAGAGAGAGAGAGCAAACTTGCACATGTTGCCATATACTATGTGTGATAGGGAGAGAGAGAGAGAGAGAGAGAGAGAGAGCAAACTTGCACATGTTGCCATATACTATGTGTGATAGGGAGAGAGAGAGAGAGAGAGAGAGCAAACTTGCACATGTTGCCATATACTATGTGTGATAGGGAGAGAGAGAGAGAGAGAGAGAGAGCAAACTTGCACATGTTGCCATATACTATGTGTGATAGGGAGAGAGAGAGAGAGAGAGAGAGAGAGAGAGAGAGAGCAAACTTGCACATGTTGCCATATACTATGTGTGATAGGGAGAGAGAGAGAGAGAGAGAGAGAGAGCAAACTTGCACATGTTGCCATATACTATGTGTGATAGGGAGAGAGAGAGAGAGAGAGAGAGAGCAAACTTGCACATGTTGCCATATACTATGTGTGATAGGGAGAGAGAGAGAGAGCAAACTTGCACATGTTGCCATATACTATGTGTGATAGGGAGAGAGAGAGAGAGAGAGAGAGAGAGCAAACTTGCACATGTTGCCATATACTATGTGTGATAGGGAGAGAGAGAGAGAGCAAACTTGCACATGTTGCCATATACTATGTGTGATAGGGAGAGAGAGAGAGAGAGAGAGAGAGAGCAAACTTGCACATGTTGCCATATACTATGTGTGATAGGGAGAGAGAGAGAGAGAGAGAGAGAGAGAGCAAACTTGCACATGTTGCCATATACTATGTGTGATAGGGAGAGAGAGAGAGAGCAAACTTGCACATGTTGCCATATACTATGTGTGATAGGGAGAGAGAGAGAGAGCAAACTTGCACATGTTGCCATATACTATGTGTGATAGGGAGAGAGAGAGAGAGCAAACTTGCACATGTTGCCATATACTATGTGTGATAGGGAGAGAGAGAGAGAGAGAGAGAGAGAGCAAACTTGCACATGTTGCCATATACTATGTGTGATAGGGAGAGAGAGAGAGAGAGAGAGAGAGAGAGCAAACTTGCACATGTTGCCATATACTATGTGTGATAGGGAGAGAGAGAGAGAGAGAGAGAGAGCAAACTTGCACATGTTGCCATATACTATGTGTGATAGGGAGAGAGAGAGAGAGAGAGAGAGAGAAAGCAAACTTGCACATGTTGCCATATACTATGTGTGATAGGGAGAGAGAGAGAGAGAGAGAGAGAGAGAGAGAGAGAGAGCAAACTTGCACATGTTGCCATATACTATGTGTGATAGGGAGAGAGAGAGAGAGAGAGCAAACTTGCACATGTTGCCATATACTATGTGTGATAGGGAGAGAGAGAGAGAGAGAGAGAGAGAGCAAACTTGCACATGTTGCCATATACTATGTGTGATAGGGAGAGAGAGAGAGCAAACTTGCACATGTTGCCATATACTATGTGTGATAGGGAGAGAGAGAGAGAGAGAGAGCAAACTTGCACATGTTGCCATATACTATGTGTGATAGGGAGAGAGAGAGAGAGAGAGAGAGAGAGCAAACTTGCACATGTTGCCATATACTATGTGTGATAGGGAGAGAGAAAGAGAGAGAGAGCAAACTTGCACATGTTGCCATATACTATGTGTGATAGGGAGAGAGAGAGAGAGCAAACTTGCACATGTTGCCATATACTATGTGTGATAGGGAGAGAGAGAGAGAGAGAGAGAGAGCAAACTTGCACATGTTGCCATATACTATGTGTGATAGGGAGAGAGAGAGAGAGAGAGAGAGAGAGAGAGAGCAAACTTGCACATGTTGCCATATACTATGTGTGATAGGGAGAGAGAGAGAGAGAGAGAGAGAGCAAACTTGCACATGTTGCCATATACTATGTGTGATAGGGAGAGAGAGAGAGAGAGAGCAAACTTGCACATGTTGCCATATACTATGTGTGATAGGGAGAGAGAAAGAGAGAGAGAGAGAGAGCAAACTTGCACATGTTGCCATATACTATGTGTGATAGGGAGAGAGAAAGAGAGAGAGAGCAAACTTGCACATGTTGCCATATACTATGTGTGATAGGGAGAGAGAGAGAGAGAGAGAGAGAGAGAGAGAGAGAGAGCAAACTTGCACATGTTGCCATATACTATGTGTGATAGGGAGAGAGAAAGAGAGAGAGCAAACTTGCACATGTTGCCATATACTATGTGTGATAGGGAGAGAGAAAGAGAGAGAGAGAGAGAGTAACTACTGAAAGCAAGGATTCAGAAAATCGATAGTATGCTTGTGGAAAACAAATAGGTCGAAGCTAAGGCTTTGTAAAGTGAGAAAGACGACAACTTGGTGATACGTGCATTTGCTCTACGCGGGTGTAGCTAAATAAGTAATCTGAAAACACGCATTAGTTCTTAGTCTACCTGATATTAAGCCTATATGCAATAACCTCTTCTAAAAGCAAATATTTATTAACCACGTTTAACAAAAATGGATGGTATATATTGACAAACATGAAAGCATGTCTACACTGGCATCGGAGAAGAGTAAAAGATCTCATTTGCATAATAAGTCCACTAGAAACTGATTCCTTATATATGTTACGTCAATTACTTGACATTTTTAAATAATGTTTTAAACTCTTCATCTTTAAAATAGGTATATTGTTCTTTTTTCAAATAAAACTAACTCGACAGAAAGTGCACTTGAATAAGAAAAATAATTTCATTATATCTTATTTTATAAGACAAAACTACTGTTTATTTTATGTCTATAATATGAGTAGAGTTTACTGTAATATGCTGACATCTTTATAAAACATTATTATAAAAAAACTCTCTACGTAACGGTCATTATATTTATGAATAGGAACGCAAAGCAGTATATCTCGCTAGGGTATCGATCCTATCGAAACACAAGTACACGACTCTCGAGATGACATCATTAGTGGACTCTCCGAGTCTATTTACATGCACGGGTTTAGCTTTGAGATGCGTTGTCAGTAATTAGACCTGGTTAGAGTTATAAAGTTTCCCTTATAACTGGGACAGTTGTCAAAGTGTTGAATTTCAAGATAAAATCTTAGGCAAGAAAAACAAATTATTTCATAATCGGGTTCCAGCTTCTTAGTTGTGGGATTTTGGGGGGGACACAAAGGGGGCACAGTATTAGAATAACCACTCCGGCCTTACTTTTTACGTTATTCGAACTTTCAGTTTGTTTTGAATAATGCTATTAGGACTGGATCTTCTGCTTTATTTATGTGTGATAGATTTTATTGGTTTTAAGCAAAATATTACAGAGTATTTCCCTCTATGGTTAGTGCACTCATGTTGTCTCTTGCAGTATAAAAGGAAATGTTTGTAATGTTGTAAATGCTATAAGGGTTATTGCCCGTCCTCATTAACAAGGGGCTTTGTCTGTTTTAAACATACATAAAAATTAGAATTATTCCTAAATTTTTTTTGTCTTTTGGTTTAAACCACATGAAATCCCAACGCCAACGGTAAAATTTTAAAACATTCACTCGAAATCTCACTACACACTAGTTTATTAAAACATAGAGACTACTTTCAAGAACGATGACACCTTTATCAGTGACTGACTACTAATGAAAAGATTTATTCCCACTTGTTAGCCTTTAATTAACATAATATTATGTTGACTTGAAATCATTTAAGAAAGTTTATACTTAAGAATCTTGATGTATATTATGGCAAAAATATTTACTAAAACTCATAAGAGCAGAGTTTGAACAAATACTCTAACGAACTAACGTTCTTGTATAGGCCTCAAAAGTATTTACGACTATAACTCATAACAGCAAAGATTGAACCAACGAATTAACGTTCTTGTATAGGCCTCAAAAGTATTTACTTCAACTCGTAACAGCAAAGTTTGAACCAACGAATTAACGTTCTTGTATAGGCTTCAAAAGTATTTACTTCAACTCAAAACAGCAAAGTTTGAACCAACGAATTTACGTTCTTGTATAGGCTTCAAAAGTATTTACTTCAACTGAAAACAGCAAAGTTTGAACCAACGAATTAACGTTCTTGTATAGGCCTCAAAAGTATTTACGACTATAACTCATAACCGCAAAGATTGAACCAACGAATTAACGTTCTTGTATAGGCCTCAAAAGTATTTACTTCAACTCGTAACAGCAAAGTTTGAACCAACGAATTAACGTTCTTGTATAGGCTTCAAAAGTATTTACTTCAACTGAAAACAGCAAAGTTTGAACCAACGAATTAACGTTCTTGTATAGGCTTCAAAAGTATTTACTTCAACTCAAAACAGCAAAGTTTGAACCAACGAATTTACGTTCTTGTATAGGCTTCAAAAGTATTTACTTCAACTGAAAACAGCAAAGTTTGAACCAACGAATTTACGTTCTTGTATAGGCTTCAAAAGTATTTACTTCAACTGAAAACAGCAAAGTTTGAACCAACGAATTAACGTTTTTGTATAGGCCTCAAAAGTATTTACTTCAACTCATAACAGCAAAGTTTGTACCATCGAATTAAAGTTCTTGTATAGGCCTCAAAAGTATTTTTTTCAACTCATAACAGCAAAGTTTGAACCAACGAATTAACGTTCTTGTATAGGCCTCAAAAGTATTTACTTCAACTCATAACAGCAAAGTTTGAACCAACGAATTAACGTTCTTGTATAGGCCTCAAAAGTGTTTACGACTATAACTCATAACAGCAAAGTTTGTACCATCGAATTAACGTTCTTGTATAGGACTCAAAAGTATTTACTTCAACTCATAACAGCAAAGTTTGAACCAACGAATTAACGTTCTTGTATAGGCCTCAAAAATATTTACTTCAACTCATAACAGCAAAGTTTGAACCAACGAATTAACGTTCTTGTATAGGCCTCAAAAGTGTTTACGACTATAACTCATAACAGCAAAGATTGAACCAACGAATTAACGTTCTTGTATAGGCCTCAAACGTATTTACTTCAACTCATAACAGCAAAGTTTGAACCAACGAATTAACGTTTTTGTATAGGCCTCAAAAGTATTTACTTCAACTCATAACAGCAAAGTTTGAACCAACGAATTAACGTTCTTGTATAGTCCTCAAAAGTGTTTACGACTATAACTCATAACAGCAAAGTTTGAACCAACGAATTAACGTTCTTGTATAGGCCTCAAAAGTATTTACTTCAACTCATAACAGCAAAGTTTGAACCAACGAATTAACGTTCTTGTATAGGCTTCAAAAGTATTTACTTCAACTCAAAACAGCAAAGTTTGAACCAACGAATTAACGTTCTTGTATAGGCTTCAAAAGTATTTACGACTTCAACTCATAACAGCAAAGTTTGAACCAACGAATTAACGTTCTTGTATACCTATCAAAAGTATTTACTTCAACTCATAACAGCAAAGTTTGAACCAACGAATTAACGTTTTTGTATAGGCCTCAAAAGTATTTACTTCAACTCATAACAGCAAAGTTTGAACCAACGAATTAACGTTCTTGTATACCTATCAAAAGTATTTACTTCAACTCATAACAGCAAAGTTTGAACCAACGAATTAACGTTTTTGTATAGGCTTCAAATGTATTTACTTCAACTCATAACAGCAAAGTTTGAACCAACGAATCAACGTTCTTGTATAGGCCTCAAAAGTATTTACTTCAACTCATAACAGCAAAGTTTGAACCAACGAATTAACGTTCTTGTATAGTCTTCAAAAGTATCTATGACTTAAACTCATAACATCAAAGTTTGAACCAACGAATTAACGTTCTTGTATAGGCTTCAAAGGTATTTACGACTTTAATTCACAACAGCAAAGCTTGAACCAACGAATTAACGTTCTTGTATAGGCCTCAAAAGTATCTATGACTTTAACTCATAACATCAAAGTTTGAACCAACCGAATTAACGTTCTTGTATAGGCTTCAAAAGTATTTACGACTTTAATTCACAACAGCAAAGCTTGAACCAACGAATTAACGTTCTTGTATAGGCCTCAAAAGTATCTATGACTATAACTCATAACATCAAAGTTTGAACCAACCGAATTAGCGTTCTTATATAGGCCTCAAAAGTATTTACGTCTTAAACTCATAACAACAGAGTCTGAACAAGTACTCAACCGAATTAGCGTTCTTATATAGGCCTCAAAAGTATTTACGACTTAAACTCATAACAACAGAGTCTGAACAAGTACTCAACCGATTTAGCGTTCTTATATAGGCCTCAAAAGTATTTACGACTTAAACTCATAACAACAGAGTCTGAACAAGTACTCAACTGAATTAGCGTTCTTATATAGGCCTCAAAAGTATTTACGACTTAAACTCATAACAACAGAGTCTGAACAAGTACTCAACCGAATTAGCGTTCTTATATAGGCCTCAAAAGTATTTACGACTTAAACTCATAACAGCAGAGTTTATACAAGTTCTCAACCAAATTAGCGTTCTTATATAGCCCTCAAAAGAATTAACAGCAAAGTTTTAACAAGTACTCAACCGCATTAAAGTTCGTATATTAGTTTCAAACGTATAGGGCCTATACTGCTTAAATTCATAGCATCAATGTTTAGACAAGTACTCAACTTCATTATGTTCAAGGAATGTATGGCTTAAAATTATAAAAGCAATATTTGGGCAAGAGCTGAAAGAACAACGTTTTTATATAAATATCACAAGCATTCTCTGCCTAAACTCATTATTTAAACCGTATTATTTAGGTATCATAGACAGTCTATTACCTTCTTGCATTCATAATATCAATGTTTTAACTCGTTTTTAAAGGTGTACACCTTGTTATATAGTAACAACGTGTTTGTCCTACAATAAAATCTTTCTATTCGATATGCATATCCGAGTAAGTATTTCGCAGGATAATACACAGCGTTTTCTATCACTAATTTGGTCATTATAAATCTGGTACTTGAAGAAATCAAACGGCGGTAATCTTGTCGGAAAGTTATCCACTTGCACCTGCTTGGTTACGCTCATCTTCTCTACCCAGTTACCAACTCATGCACGAAATATTAGTCAAGCTTTATAAAGTTAGTCCTGTTGTAAAATATTTATTAGGCGAGTTTATTGTGTAACCACTCGTGAGTGATTATTCTTGTAAATTTCCTTAATGGTACAACCGCTTAAGTAAGTTTTATAACAGAGGCGAAAAGTTTCAGGCGTTCCAAAGTTGGAGAATTTCCAATGAAAATAATAATGTAAAAAACCTTTTATGATGGTTTTCAAAATTATAAAGCATTAGTCACTTAAAACATAAAATACATTTAGTAGGATAAACATAGTTTGTAGAATAAAAATAAATTACTTATAAAACGTAGCTTGAAAACAAATTACAATTTTAACTATAATTGTTATGAAAAGTGAACAACTATGAAAATTATATATATAGGTATGTAGGTTTTGTTTTTACTAGGTTTTTTAAGCGTTCAAGAATTATGAACGTCATGATATGTAAGGATGACACTTTTCCTATCCTCTGTAATAAATTACCAGAAGATTGTCCGTAATCTTTTTTCTTCTTCATAATTTCTATTATTCTTTTAGTATATTATTACTTATTTGCACATGTTATTTTATGTTGTGCTTATTTATTGCAATTTTCTTCTTATATATATATATATATATATATATATATATATATATCGTAATATGTATTCTTGTGTATTAATAAAGAACTAAGTCAAAATACAAATACAAGAATTATAATTGTAAATTCAATTATAATTCTTGTATTTGTATTTTGACTTAGTTCTTTATATATATATATTAGTAGAAGAGCGAGTCTACTATTGTTGGGTTCACCTCGTCAATGCTGGATGAGATTCTAGCGAAACGTCGGAACTGCGAATTTATGAACTGCAGAATGAACGGATGTACTCCAGATATTAACTATTCATATATATATATATATATATATATATATATATATATATATATATATATATATATATATATATATATACTTTTCTATCATTATTTAGGAAGTAATATCTTTATGTGAATAGCCATCAGTTATTGCTGTTGTTTTGTAAATCCATGACTGTTTAAGGACTTTAAGGACATCTTTTAAAACCAATACGAACTCGAATAGTCATTTACTTGATATATTTTTAGGTTTTCATTTTAGATTAGCTTTTTCTATCTTCCAAAAGACTGGTACTCTTTTTGATCAAGTCTTTCTTGTAATCATTATATAATTCCGACCGTTTTTCTGAAGTGATATACCCCTGAATGCCCTTACACTTGTTTCCCGCACCATGTGATATTCAAATAGTTTAGATTCGGATTTTTAAAGTAATAATCAAGAAGAAAAAGAGGAAACCTGTAACTGCTGTCACTATTTTAATACAAAACCTTTAACTAAAGGTAAGTTATTCCTGTTAACAATTCATCCCAGCTGTTTTATTCAATGGCAGGTCATCAATGACCCCTATATATAAATTATCCCGTATGTCTACGATATACAGTAATACATTTTAATATTTTTGTACTTCTGTCTGTTTAAACTTTTGTCACACTTGAATTACAATAATTGTTATTGTATTTATCTGATAATGACAACAGAAACATACACACACGCACACACACACACACACACACACACACACACACACACATATATATATATATATATATATATATATATATATATATATATATATATATACAGATATACAATAAAATCTAGAAAATCCGAGTCCCGATGTTTCGAGGTTCCGTTATATTCGAGCCTATTTCTATTTAAGCCTATTTCAGCTTTTTGAAAGCAAATTCAAATTATTCACTGTTAGACAATTCATCATCGCATCCCGATGAAGATCAACTGTTCTCTGATGATATCTGTGCTTTATTTCTACCCGCAAATGTTACGAGCTTGATCCAGCGGACGTATCATGGTGACAAAAATACAGACGTTACCTTTTACAATCTCTCTTGGAGGCTACTGAAAGGGAAGAAAGCACTGCGGGGTTACTAAAACTAATTACATTTAGGGATGTTGTGTACTGGATAGCCGAGAAATATTAAGTAAGTCATGGAATGAAATCCTGATTCATTATAAAACTGTTGATTGTATCATTCCTCCACAAGATGACATTTCTTATCAAGAAGCTTTTATGTTGTGAAGATGTCGATGATACAAACGAGCGTCAATGGATGAGTAAGGACGAACATAAGTAACAATAACACGCGTTATGACAGTTGAAACGGTACAAGAAACTACTAAAGGCAGTGATGGCGAGAATAAAGTTGAAGGTTCAAAGGAGACAGAAGGAAAACGGAAAATTAGTCTCGATGAAAGAATTCCACCTTGGAAACAAGACAGACACGACGCCAACAGTTGTACTTCTGCTAAGACGTCTACGCAACAATGAACAAAAACGTTCTGATAAGCAGGTGCAGAAAACACTTTATAACTGTTTCCAAAAAATGTAGAAACTGTCATGCATAATGTATTCCAAAGCAATTTTAAATTTATCTAAGTATTGTATTGTAATCAATACGATTCTAATACGTTTGGTTTTTGTGCTTTTTTAATTATAGTATTAAGGTTAATTAGAACCCTTATTTTTTGTAATGTACAGGGGGCGTATTTCGGTCCCATCTACCTCGAATTATCGAGACTACTATATATATTTGTTTTACTGAACTGTAAAATTTTATTTCAACACAAATGCTGCCATTTGAAAGCTGCCTTTGACTTTTATTATTTTACACGTTGTTGTCCCTTTGTTACTGTCTACTTACAACTAGTGATCCTAATCATGAAAATAGTAATTTAATCGTTAGTAATTCCGTCTTACAAATATCTTATTATTTTCTTTTATATTAAATGTGTTGTCTATTTTTTTCTAAATCTAAATTAGTTGAAAAACAACTAAGATACATATTAATAATAAATAACTAATTAAGAAATATTAAACTCTTTAAACCACTATTTATCAACTCTCTTTCACTCTCCCTTCCTCTCCGCCTACTTTGTAACCAAATTCTAAATCCATCACAGGTACTAGTGCTCTATAAATCACAGTCTAGCTCAACACTAAATCATGTAACACTTGTATTCCGTCCAGGCGAAATAGATTCACAATATCAGCTGTAAAGTGGCAGCGTGCCAACCTGCTTCCAAGTATTCCAGGAATGCCAGACAAGTATGCGTAGACGGGACCTGTTTTTGTAATTACTCTATGTGAATTTCACAAGTTATTGACTGAGTAAATTTTCTGCATATTCTCCAATGTGTATGTTTCCAAACGTTCTAAAACATTCATAATTTGTTTTTAGGTTATTCATTGTATGTTTCCATACACTCTGAAACATTCTTTACTTGTTTAAAGTTTATTCTTCAACAGTCTGAAGAAACAATTTTAACTACATAACTTCTTCTCAGAAACATAGAGAATTAGGAAGTTTGAAATCAAATGCTTTAAAAGGCAAAATACCGTTACTAAACGGTAAGGACAAATGCCGTTAATAAATGGTAGGGGAAAATGCCGTTACTAAACGGTAAGGAAAATGCCATTAATAAATAGTAGGGGAAAATACCGTTACTAAACGGTAAGGACAAATGCCGTTAATAAATGGTAGGGGAAAATGCCGTTACTAAACGGTAAGGAAAATGCCATTAATAAATAGTAGGGGAAAATACCGTTACTAAACGGTAAGGACAAATGCTGTTAATAAATGGTAGGGGAAAATACCGTTACTAAACGGTAAGGACAAATGCCGTTAATAAATGGTAGGGGAAAATGTCGTTACTAAACGGTAAGGACAAATGCCGTTAATAAATGGTAGGGGAAAATGCCGTTACTAAACGGTAAGGAAAATGCCGTTATTAAATGGTAGGGGAAAATGCCGTTACTAAACGGTAAGGACAAATGCCGTTAATAAATGGTAGGGGAAAATACCGTTACTAAACGGTAAGGACAAATGCCGTTAATAAATGGTAGGGGAAAATGCCGTTACTAAACGGTAAGGACAAATGCCGTTAATAAATGGTAGGGGAAAATGTCGTTACTAAACGGTAAGGACAAATGCCGTTAATAAATGGTAGGAGAAAATGCCGTTACTAAACGGTAAGGACAAATGCCGTTATTAAATGGTAGGGGAAAATGCCGTTACTAAACGGTAAGGACAAATGCCGTTAATAAATGGTAGGGGAAAATGCTGTTACTAAACGGTAAGGACAAATGCCGTTAATAAATGGTAGGGGAAAATACCGTTACTAAACGGTAAGGACAAATGCCGTTACTAAATGGTAGGGGAAAATGCTGTTACTAAACGGTAAGGACAAATGCCGTTATTAAATGGTAGGGGAAAATGCCGTTACTAAACGGTAAGGACAAATGCCGTTAATAAATGGTAGGGGAAAATGCCGTTACTAAACGGTAAGGACAAATGCCGTTAATAAATAGTAGGGGAAAATGCCGTTACTAAACAGTAAGGACAAATGCCGTTAATAAATGGTAGGGGAAAATGCCGTTACTAAACGGTAAGGAAAATGCCATTAATAAATGGTAGGGGAAAATGCCGTTACTAAACGGTAAGGACAAATGCCGTTAATAAATGGTAGGGGAAAATGCCGTTATTAAACGGTAAGGACAAATGCAGTTAATAAACGGTAGGGGAAAATGCCGTTACTAAACGGTAAGGACAAATGCCGTTAATAAATGGTAGGGCAAAATGCCGTTACTAAACGGTAAGGACAAATGCCGTTAATAAATGGTAGGGCAAAATGCCGTTACTAAACGGTAAGGACAAATGCCGTTAATAAATGGTAGGGCAAAATGCCGTTACTAAACAGTAAGGACAAATGCCGTTAATAAATTGTAGGGGAAAATGCCGTTACTAAACGGTAAGGACAAATGCCGTTAATAAATGGTAGGGGAAAATGCCGTTACTAAACGGTAAGGACAAATGCCGTTAATAAATAGTAGGGGAAAATGCCGTTACTAAACGGTAAGGACAAATGCCGTTAATAAATAGTAGGGGAAAATGCCGTTACTAAACAGTAAGGACAAATGCCGTTAATAAATGGTAGGGGAAAATGCCGTTACTAAACGGTAAGGAAAATGCCATTAATAAATGGTAGGGGAAAATGCCGTTACTAAACGGTAAGGACAAATGCCGTTAATAAATGGTAGGGGAAAATGCCGTTATTAAACGGTAAGGACAAATGCAGTTAATAAACGGTAGGGGAAAATGCCGTTACTAAACGGTAAGGACAAATGCCGTTAATAAATGGTAGGGCAAAATGCCGTTACTAAACGGTAAGGACAAATGCCGTTAATAAATGGTAGGGGAAAATGCCGTTACTAAACGGTAAGGACAAATGCCGTTAATAAATGGTAGGGCAAAATGCCGTTACTAAACAGTAAGGACAAATGCCGTTAATAAATTGTAGGGGAAAATGCCGTTACTAAACGGTAAGGACAAATGCCGTTAATAAATGGTAGGGGAAAATGCCGTTATTAAACGGTAAGGACAAATGCAGTTAATAAACGGTAGGGGAAAATGCCGTTACTAAACGGTAAGGACAAATGCCGTTAATAAATGGTAGGGCAAAATGCCGTTACTAAACGGTAAGGACAAATGCCGTTAATAAATGGTAGGGGAAAATGCCGTTACTAAACGGTAAGGACAAATGCCGTTAATAAATGGTAAGGGAAAATACCGTTACTAAACGGTAAGGACAAATGCCGTTAATAAATGGTAGGGGAAAATGGCGTTACTAAACGGTAAGGACAAATGCCGTTAATAAATGGTAGGGGAAAATGCCGTTACTAAACGTTAAGGACAAATGCCGTTAATAAATGGTAGGGGAAAATGCCGTTACTAAACGGTAAGGACAAATGCCGTTAATAAATGGTAGGGGAAAATGCCGTTACTAAACGGTAAGGACAAATGCCGTTAATAAATGGTAGGGGAAAATGCCGTTACTAAACGGTAAGGACAAATGCCGTTAATAAATGGTAGGGGAAAATACCGTTACTAAACGGTAAGGACAAATGCCGTTAATAAATGGTAGGGGAAAATGCCGTTACTAAATCACTAAAAATCAATGGAGTTTTCCCAAAATTTTGTAAGGATATTAATATTTTTATTTAATTTTTTTCTTACATTTAATATCATTTATTAATTGAATTTCTATTTATATCTATAAGATTTATTGCTTTTAAGAAGTTCACAAGTTTCAAAAAAATATAAAATCTTCCAGTATTGTTTAATGCATAATATAAAAATTTGTAAATCATATTTGTTCTTTCTTAGTGATTTTCCTAGCAAATCAAGCCTACTGATGTTTTACTTTCTAACATTTTCTCGTCTGTAGTTGTAAGAATAATACGTACCACATACTGAACAGAAATCATGAAAATAAAAAGGATAAATTTACGATTTATATAGAAATTGAGGGTAAAATATATCACTCAAAAGGTCTATATGATTTAGACTCTTTAAGGAAACTTAATGGATGAGAAGTAAATAGAAGGGACAAAAATAATAAAAAGTTCTAAATACGAAACTCAAAGTTCTATGAATATCTCCTTGACTATAGTCAGACACGTGCACGCTTCCGCACACGTCATTAGAAGGGGTTGATTAGATAACCAGCTGTTTTTCGCTACTAGGGTAGAACAGATACTTATATCTAAATTTTGAGTTTAATACTAAAAGCGAGTGGTAGCGATCTGTTTGCAGAAAAGCCCAACAAAGTAGGTTTTGAACCAAAATAGGACAATCCGTTTTATGATTAATACAACTTTTCCAAGACGTCAATGAGGTACTTGAGTTGAAGAATCTAGGAAAAAGATTAATTATACTACGTGTAATTTCTACAAGATAGCTATTTAAGTCGAAGTCAGGGCAGGCCGCTTTTTTGAAATGTAATTGTTTTATGTAATTGTTGTTGCAAGAATATACTTCACTTGTCAAATTTATATATATTTTCGTCAATAATAAATAAATAAATATATATACATGTCAAAAAATATATATTCACTACCAAAGTTTAGTCAAAATCTTTCAAATAATCCAATGTACTTTATTTATGTTGAATTAAAACGTTTAGATTTTTAATCTCTATTACTATTTATAACGTTAAATTCAGTCTACAGTTGGAAATGAAGAATTTTTTGTGTTCTTTCCGACCGGTTAAATCACCTCTCTTCACTCTAATTGATAGCAAGTGCATTTCAGGCAGCTACAATGTCCACGCTAAACAATATCTTCTCCTACTCCCAGTATCAATTAATCATTTAATGCTTTTCTTATATGTGCATAATTCCATCTACCTTTCCGTATACATCTCTTTACAAGTGGTGTAACATATACACATCCCTATATGACGCCGAGAGAGGCACGTGCCTTCCCAATATCCCTTTCCAATCCTAGTAACAGACATTAACACTTGCAACCCTCCTAGAAGATGGAAGCCATATTGGTTAATTCTCTTAAAGGTACACAATAAGAATTTACATTAAATTTCGAACATTTCTTACGTAAAGCACTCAGAGTTACCACAGCCACAATACGTAAACAAAAGCCACGTGTGCGGCTAGGGTTATATTTAGACAAGTTTGTTTACGTCTTATAAACACAGATAATTATAATGTTTTTACAATTGTTAGATCTGCGCCAATGTATGCAACACTAGCGTAATCAAATTTAGATAGCATAGCTAAATATAATAACGTCAGGATCGTTAGGTCGAAGCGCCGTGTAACACTGGCTTTAACCATCCTCTTACCAGGACCGGAACTGAGGAACACCGATAGATAACAACTCAGAAAATCTTGCTTTAATAATTTTCTTCTTAATCTAACATTCTGAATTTGCTACGAAGAATTCCATGAGTCAATTCTTTTCTGGGACTGTATATTTTGGACTATTTATCATATCAGGAATGTGGACAATTGCAGTATCTGTATTTACAAGGACACGAAAGGTTTGTAAGGAAAGAAACATTAAGACTGATTTCCATTCATAGGTCCCTTATTGGCAGTGTTTATTGAGGATGGGTTTTACATTGTATGCTTAAGGTGGATATACGATTCTTTACCTTTTCCATTATTCATTTGTGTTTATGTTTTAGTTGTCTGGAGTATTTCTAGTTTTACTATAAATATTATTATGGTTTGGTAGTTGTATAGGCAAACTTATATGTATTATGTAATTGAAGAAACTAAGATACTATCGGGTTTGGATCCCGGGCTAGGGATAACCTATGAACTCTAGATATGGCAAATGGAGGAAACTCATAAAAAAATGTGAAGAATGTGAGGTACTGTTGAAATTTAAAAAAAAGAAACAAAGAAAAATTGTAGTAACAGATATCTTAAATAATATGTCGTTGTCAATAAGATATTATTGTCTGAATAAGTTATTAAAATTCCTAAAGATAACAAAAACATTGTAAGTAGGAAGTAAAGCAGTAAATAGATAGTTAAATGAAAATCAAGAAAGTAGGAATGCTATAAAGAGAGCTTAGGCACATGAAGGAACGGATGTCAAAAGCTAGTAAACTAATATTTGAATGCGAGGGTTACATATAAGATATTTATAGAATATATAATCTTTAAGCGGCAACGAAGATGTTTTGATGTTAGGAAAGGCTGAAGAATGTACTCAAATGTATTAATTTTTAATGATAATAAATACTCGTAGTGTGTAATAATACTTTATTTAATAATCTGCAGTACAAAAGCAAGTTAATATACGAGTAATTAAAATATATACTGTATAAAACATTACACCTTATCGCCTAATTCATTGGGTATATTTATAGGTAACTAATCTCCTGAAAAATATGGCAATGATTATAATTATATTTAACTAAATCCAGTACGATTATTGAGTTATACAGTACTATATTCATTAACTGATAATTGATATTGTAAATTACGATACGGAAATTATCATAACTTACAATTATAAATGGCTGTTGCAATATATCATACATTCTCGCTTAATTTCTTTAGACTTAATGTCTTTTTTCAGTTCCAAAATGTATTAGAGGCACCTAGCAGAGTTTTCACTTCATTTTTAGTATTAAAAAATAAAAATTGAACTCTTTTACATGATTCCAATTTCGACTGAACGTTACTAAAACACCAAATATTAATGAATATTTACTATGGCATTACTAATACTTTTTAATAATACTCTCTCATTATGTATTGCTTATAATTTCATTTAACCAAAAGTTATTTTTATAGTTTGTTTATTGAACCGAATCGTATTTGTTCTTAAAGAGCGTTTATTTGAACTTTAAATTCGTAGAATTCTAAATGAATCACAAATTATTTATTCAGCAACGTGCAATAGAGAGTTGTCATCACTTCAGTGCTGTTTATTTCGTTCCAGTTCAGCTAACTACAATCAGCACAGTTTGTTCATACAGTTAGCAACAAACTCAAGTCCACTGTATTAGAATAGTGTAGAATCGACAATCTTATACACTTATTAAACCCATATATACACTTCATTGGCCAGATCGTGATCATCAGAGGAAACTACAACGATAAAAAAAAAATTATATAATCAAAGCCTTTGATCGTGTAGGGAGGTCAGAACCTTTTTCAAAACATTCTGCTTTTTCCTCGACAGTCAGTTATCTTGTGAGCTAATAAGCTAGCTCTTATTAATTGTAATAATTTGATTTTACCTTAGCTTTGGGCATATTGATGACTTATTTCAGTTGAATTTTTTTCATATAATTATAATGTACGCAATGTTTTTAAAAAAAAATCCACCTATGAAATCCCCGACAAAAGTATGGCTTCACTTATTTGATATATAAAACATAATCCTGTAAGTAAATACAAAACTGTAACACACCTTTAGTCTGTAATAATTTAACTTCTTTTTTTGTTTGTTGTATATTATAATATTATACAGAAAAGATATATAAATTATAAAATACAAACCGAAGTAAAACCTTAGTCCCACTCAAATGTCACCATCTGCGATTCCCTTTGTCAGATCCCTTTCAGCAACGCTTGTCGGCAGTACCGAAACCCCAACTACACACACTTAAGGGATCTAGCCAACTCTTGGACACCCTCCTACCTTCCTTCAACGACCCAAAATCTTTCATAAACCATAACATCCCTGAACTACGTTCGTTCTACAGTCTACCTTTTGCCTCCTACAATATGTTTTATTTCAACATTTGTTCTAATAGTTCTTAATCTGATCCTTAATTAGTTTATAAGATCATGCCATCATCACCATTATTCAGTCTTATTAATGTAAAATCAATTTAATCTAATTAGAGTAAGGCTAGTTTTAACATTCGTCTACTCTAGTCCGTAAGTTAAACTTGCTTAATTATTTACTATTCATTTATTAACTTGGGGTTTCCTAAGTTTTAAGTCATTTTGTCTTGCCCTATCATTCATTTTTCATGTATTAGCTTAGTTTTACCTTAGCTTTCATCTCATTTGTGTCATATAGCTCTAAGTCACATTTTGTATATTGCTTTAGGAATAGTTTCACGTCAATTGTACACCACTATGTTAGGTTTAAGTCCATACACATTCTTACACTCTAAGTAACACTACATCTATAAGTATCTTACAAGTAAAATATCTCGATGTAAATGAAAAGGTCAGTCAGTCATTCCCCCTGTTAATAAATAAATGCAGTCCCCCAGAATATACCTCACATTAAACCTCATGTCGTGCAAATACCCCTCCTTATAGTCCAACTCTCTACCAAAAGCCCTGATCCCACTTTTCTATCCGCACCACTGTCGCGATGACAGATGCTGTGAAACCTCGGGGGCCAAAAAGTTCCCTCTTTGTCTGACTCTCCATAACACAACCTAAACACTTTGTTTTTTTTCATTTAAATTTTACTATTTAGCAAATTTATCATTTTAAAATTTTCCGTTAGGATATCAACTTATGGGGGCCAAAAAGTTCCCTCTTTGTCTGACTCTCCATAACACAACCTAAACACTTTGTTTTTTTTTATTTAAATTTTACTATTTAGCAAATTTATCATTTTAAAATTTTCCGTTAGGATATCAACTTATGGGGGCCAAAAAGTTCCCTCTTTGTCTGACTCTTCATAACACAACCTAAACACTTTGTTTTTTTTTATTTAAATTTTACTATTTAGCAAATTTATCATTTTAAAATTTTCCGTTAGGATATCAACTTATGGGGGCCAAAAAGTTCCCTCTTTGTCTGACTCTTCATAACACAACCTAAACACTTTGTTTTTTTTTAAATTTAAATTTTACTATTTAGCAAATTTATCATTTTAAAATTTTCCGTTAGGATATCAACTTATGGGGGCCAAAAAGTTCCCTCTTTGTCTGACTCTCCATAACACAACCTAAACACTTTGTTTTTTTTTTATTTAAATTTTACTATTTAGCAAATTTATCATTTTAAAATTTTCCGTTAGGATATCAACTTATGGGGGCCAAAAAGTTCCCTCTTTGTCTGACTCTCCATAACACAACCTAAACACTTTGTTTTTTTTTAATTTAAATTTTACTATTTAGCAAATTTATCATTTTAAAATTTTCCGTTAGGATATCAACTTATGGGGGCCAAAAAGTTCCCTCTTTGTCTGACTCTCCATAACACAACCTAAACACTTTGTTTTTTTTTTCATTTAAATTTTACTATTTAGCAAATTTATGATTTTAAAATTTTCCGTTAGGATATCAACTTATGGGGGCCAAAAAGTTCCCTCTTTGTCTGACTCTCCATAACACAACCTAAACAATTTGTTTTTTTTTTAATTTAAATTTTACTATTTAGCAAATTTATCATTTTAAAATTTTCCGTTAGGATATCAACTTATGGGGGCCAAAAAGTTCCCTCTTTGTCTGACTCTCCATAACACAACCTAAACAATTTGTTTTTTTTTTATTTAAATTTTACTATTTAGCAAATTTATCATTTTAAAATTTTCCGTTAGGATATCAACTTATGGGGGCCAAAAAGTTCCCTCTTTGTCTGACTCTTCATAACACAACCTAAACACTTTGTTTTTTTTTTTATTTAAATTTTACTATTTAGCAAATTTATCATTTTAAAATTTTCCGTTAGGATATCAACTTATGGGGGCCAAAAAGTTCCCTCTTTGTCTGACTCTTCATAACACAACCTAAACACTTTGTTTTTTTTTTTATTTAAATTTTACTATTTAGCAAATTTATCATTTTAAAATTTTCCGTTAGGATATCAACTTATGGGGGCCAAAAAGTTCCCTCTTTGTCTGACTCTTCATAACACAACCTAAACACTTTGTTTTTTTTTTATTTAAATTTTACTATTTAGCAAATTTATCATTTTAAAATTTTCCGTTAGGATATCAACTTATGGGGGCCAAAAAGTTCCCTCTTTGTCTGACTCTTCATAACACAACCTAAACACTTTGTTTTTTTTTTATTTAAATTTTACTATTTAGCAAATTTATCATTTTAAAATTTTCCGTTAGGATATCAACTTATGGGGGTCAAAAAGTTCCCTCTTTGTCTGACTCTTCATAACACAACCTAAACACTTTGTTTTTTTTTTATTTAAATTTTACTATTTAGCAAATTTATCATTTTAAAATTTTCCGTTAGGATATCAACTTATGGGGGCCAAAAAGTTCCCTCTTTGTCTGACTCTTCATAACACAACCTAAACACTTTGTTTTTTTTTTATTTAAATTTTACTATTTAGCAAATTTATCATTTTAAAATTTTCCGTTAGGATATCAACTTATGGGGGCCAAAAAGTTCCCTCTTTGTCTGACTCTTCATAACACAACCTAAACACTTTGTTTTTTTTTATTTAAATTTTACTATTTAGCAAATTTATCATTTTAAAATTTTCCGTTAGGATATCAACTTATGGGGGCCAAAAAGTTCCCTCTTTGTCTGACTCTCCATAACACAACCTAAACAATTTGTTTTTTTTTATTTAAATTTTACTATTTAGCAAATTTATCATTTTAAAATTTTCCGTTAGGATATCAACTTATGGGGGCCAAAAAGTTCCCTCTTTGTCTGACTCTCCATAACACAACCTAAACACTTTGTTTTTTTTTTTAATTTAAATTTTACTATTTAGCAAATTTATCATTTTAAAATTTTCCGTTAGGATATCAACTTATGGGGGCCAAAAAGTTCCCTCTTTGTCTGACTCTCCATAACACAACCTAAACAATTTGTTTTTTTTTATTTAAATTTTACTATTTAGCAAATTTATCATTTTAAAATTTTCCGTTAGGATATCAACTTATGGGGGCCAAAAAGTTCCCTCTTTGTCTGACTCTCCATAACACAACCTAAACACTTTGTTTTTTTTTTAATTTAAATTTTACTATTTAGCAAATTTATCATTTTAAAATTTTCCGTTAGGATATCAACTTATGGGGGCCAAAAAGTTCCCTCTTTGTCTGACTCTCCATAACACAACCTAAACACTTTGTTTTTTTTTAAATTTAAATTTTACTATTTAGCAAATTTATCATTTTAAAATTTTCCGTTAGGATATCAACTTATGGGGGCCAAAAAGTTCCCTCTTTGTCTGACTCTCCATAACACAACCTAAACAATTTGTTTTTTTTTATTTAAATTTTACTATTTAGCAAATTTATCATTTTAAAATTTTCCGTTAGGATATCAACTTATGGGGGCCAAAAAGTTCCCTCTTTGTCTGACTCTCCATAACACAACCTAAACACTTTGTTTTTTTTTTTATTTAAATTTTACTATTTAGCAAATTTATCATTTTAAAATTTTCCGTTAGGATATCAACTTATGGGGGCCAAAAAGTTCCCTCTTTGTCTGACTCTCCATAACACAACCTAAACAATTTGTTTTTTTTTATTTAAATTTTACTATTTAGCAAATTTATCATTTTAAAATTTTCCGTTAGGATATCAACTTATGGGGGCCAAAAAGTTCCCTCTTTGTCTGACTCTTCATAACACAACCTAAACACTTTGTTTTTTTTTATTTAAATTTTACTATTTAGCAAATTTATCATTTTAAAATTTTCCGTTAGGATATCAACTTATGGGGGCCAAAAAGTTCCCTCTTTGTCTGACTCTCCATAACACAACCTAAACACTTTGTTTTTTTTTTATTTAAATTTTACTATTTAGCAAATTTATCATTTTAAAATTTTCCGTTAGGATATCAACTTATGGGGGCCGAAAAGTTCCCTCTTTGTCTGACTCTTCATAACACAACCTAAACACTTTGTTTTTTTTTATTTAAATTTTACTATTTAGCAAATTTATCATTTTAAAATTTTCCGTTAGGATATCAACTTATGGGGGCCAAAAAGTTCCCTCTTTGTCTGACTCTTCATAACACAACCTAAACACTTTGTTTTTTTTTATTTAAATTTTACTATTTAGCAAATTTATCATTTTAAAATTTTCCGTTAGGATATCAACTTATGGGGGCCAAAAAGTTCCCTCTTTGTCTGACTCTTCATAACACAACCTAAACACTTTGTTTTTTTTTATTTAAATTTTACTATTTAGCAAATTTATCATTTTAAAATTTTCCGTTAGGATATCAACTTATGGGGGCCAAAAAGTTCCCTCTTTGTCTGACTCTCCATAACACAACCTAAACACTTTGTTTTTTTTTAATTTAAATTTTACTATTTAGCAAATTTATCATTTTAAAATTTTCCGTTAGGATATCAACTTATGGGGGCCAAAAAGTTCCCTCTTTGTCTGACTCTTCATAACACAACCTAAACACTTTGTTTTTTTTTTATTTAAATTTTACTATTTAGCAAATTTATCATTTTAAAATTTTCCGTTAGGATATCAACTTATGGGGGCCAAAAAGTTCCCTCTTTGTCTGACTCTCCATAACACAACCTAAACACTTTGTTTTTTTTTTAATTTAAATTTTACTATTTAGCAAATTTATCATTTTAAAATTTTCCGTTAGGATATCAACTTATGGGGGCCAAAAAGTTCCCTCTTTGTCTGACTCTTCATAACACAACCTAAACACTTTGTTTTTTTTTATTTAAATTTTACTATTTAGCAAATTTATCATTTTAAAATTTTCCGTTAGGATATCAACTTATGGGGGCCAAAAAGTTCCCTCTTTGTCTGACTCTCCATAACACAACCTAAACAATTTGTTTTTTTTTATTTAAATTTTACTATTTAGCAAATTTATCATTTTAAAATTTTCCGTTAGGATATCAACTTATGGGGGCCAAAAAGTTCCCTCTTTGTCTGACTCTCCATAACACAACCTAAACAATTTGTTTTTTTTAATTTAAATTTTACTATTTAGCAAATTTATCATTTTAAAATTTTCCGTTAGGATATCAACTTATGGGGGCCAAAAAGTTCCCTCTTTGTCTGACTCTCCATAACACAACCTAAACAATTTGTTTTTTTTTTAATTTAAATTTTACTATTTAGCAAATTTATCATTTTAAAATTTTCCGTTAGGATATCAACTTATGGGGGCCAAAAAGTTCCCTCTTTGTCTGACTCTCCATAACACAACCTAAACAATTTGTTTTTTTTTTATTTAAATTTTACTATTTAGCAAATTTATCATTTTAAAATTTTCCGTTAGGATATCAACTTATGGGGGCCAAAAAGTTCCCTCTTTGTCTGACTCTCCATAACACAACCTAAACAATTTGTTTTTTTTTTATTTAAATTTTACTATTTAGCAAATTTATCATTTTAAAATTTTCCGTTAGGATATCAACTTATGGGGGCCAAAAAGTTCCCTCTTTGTCTGACTCTCCATAACACAACCTAAACAATTTGTTTTTTTTTTAATTTAAATTTTACTATTTAGCAAATTTATCATTTTAAAATTTTCCGTTAGGATATCAACTTATGGGGGCCAAAAAGTTCCCTCTTTGTCTGACTCTCCATAACACAACCTAAACACTTTGTTTTTTTTTTATTTAAATTTTACTATTTAGCAAATTTATCATTTTAAAATTTTCCGTTAGGATATCAACTTATGGGGGCCAAAAAGTTCCCTCTTTGTCTGACTCTCCATAACACAACCTAAACACTTTGTTTTTTTTTTATTTAAATTTTACTATTTAGCAAATTTATCATTTTAAAATTTTCCGTTAGGATATCAACTTATGGGGGCCAAAAAGTTCCCTCTTTGTCTGACTCTCCATAACACAACCTAAACACTTTGTTTTTTTTTTAATTTAAATTTTACTATTTAGCAAATTTATCATTTTAAAATTTTCCGTTAGGATATCAACTTATTTAAAAAATATAACTCAAGTCATTAAGTTATAAAAGTATACTTACAGTAAACTTATTAAGGAATAATATAACTTTCCTTAAGTATAAGCTATACTTTAAATTACTGTACTACTATACTGTAATATAGAAAGTAGCACAACATGCGAGTAATAAGAAAGAGCTGTTATATGAAATCATAAGTTGTTAAATGATTTAATTAAATGTAAGGTGTTTAGGAATATGAATTAAATTGAATTTTAAAATTATTTTGTCATAACCTCCAAAAATATCTAAGTGAAAACAGCTGTAAACAGAATCAGATGCCTTGTTTTTCATTCGAATATCTTCTGGGCAAAACTCCTTTTCATCGGATTGTTACAAACCTTCGTGAGATATTCTACCATCACGTTAACGAGCCCCCACCCCTTATAATGTCTTCCTATTTGCTGTGTCATACGAAGTTTCTCTTCAAAATCTGTAAGTATATGAGATTAAATGTTGCGGAAGATTATCCATTAATATGGGCAAAGTTTGACGTAAGAAAATCACTTGACCAAACATAATATAATACAGAAAAGCCGAGGTGTATAGGTACTTATACTGAGGAATAAATTCAAGTAAAGTTGCTAAACCTTTTAATATTAAATGAATAATTTCGAAATTATTAGAAGTTTTATATGAATTACAAGATGGAGAAAACGGGGAAAGTAAAGAAAGAAATGGATTAATAATGCAAATGTGAAAGTAGAAAGACGTTGGAAAACTTATTGCTTTCGGGAAGCGAGCCGTGGCATTACGTTGGCGTATATAACTGTATAATAAATTCCAGACACAGGTTCTAATATACAGCAGCCTTGTAGTTTACTACATCTATGAATATAACTTTACATACGTTAAGCCAGATTTTGTAATGCTTTTTCTCAGTTGTTTCTAAACGAAATAAATATTTTTTCCGTTATAACTTGACAAAAGGTTTATATTTATTAACGACAATTGGTCTACATAATTTTAATTTAAATTAATGATATTATAATTAGCAAATTAAAATGAAAGGCTGATTCACAATTCTAAATGTGAGTTGTTAAAGTAAACAATAAAACAAAACTTTTGAAAATACTCAAAGTCAGAAACTGTTTTTACAAAATTCTAAGAGCATTTATATTTTAATCAGGCTGTTCATGTGCTGTGGAGAGCCATAGACATCTGATATCCTTTAAATTCGTGGTTCTCAACCGGCTGAACGCAACTCTTTGAGGAGGGTTTTTAATGGTTTCAACGGGGCTCTAAGAAAGTGAAAAAATTTAAATTACCTAATTTAATTAGCAAATTGAAATATTGATTGACTTCAAGACAAAACTATCTGTACAATACGTTTACAGATAATATTTGTTTGTTTTTTGTTGGGATATTCGTCAGACTTTTTCGAAACACTAAACTTTTTAGATTCTTTACTCTAAAAAATTAAAATGTATCATCTATAAGATCCGACAAATATTCTGAATGTCTTTAAAGCAATTGAAAGTATCACAGGAACAAAAGCTCGTGACAGAAGTTCAGCAAGAACGGAAAGTCTATACAATGAGAGGTTAAACTTTTTGTTTATAACTTTACGTTTTAATGCTATCACAAAATAATTGCATCAAAATTCTAAAATCAAGTTATAAAAGTTTGAAATAAATCCTGCAAAAATAAATGTATTTCAATCCTGTAAATAAAGTAAATAATGTATTTTTATAATATTTCTTAAATGCTTTAAAATAATGTACATAAAGTTTTCAATTCTCAAAACAATGAAATAAATCACAACAATGCTTTGTCGATTTACAGAATGAAACAAAAACCTACTGTTATTTTATCCAACTCTTTTTGTTTGGCTTAGTGTAGAACTTGTATTTCTAACAATGAGAATTTCACATCACACGGTTTACTTTAACTGAATAAACACCGAACTGAAATGATATCAGACTTTATTCGCACATTAAAATGTTTCTGAAATAATAATTGTTACTCAACTTTTCAAGCATATCTTGTTAAAAAGAGCTGAACTGTGTAGAAAAATTAATAAAAATTAGTTTTTGCTGAAGTTTTTGTAAATCAGTTTTTACAATCAAACTTTTTGCATGAGACTTACAAAGGATGTATTAACGTAATGGTAATCGCCTCTCTCTTATCTTTGATAGAAAGTACGTATATATCACGTAACCAACACGGTCGCCTCACACATTCTGATTCCTGACTCCCCTTCGCCATGTCCTTCCCACACGACAAATAGACAATGAAAGTCTAAAATAAAACTGCGTTTACTTTTGTTAACAAAAAAATGGGAATCAACAATTTTTGAGAAGAAAAAATATATGTTGCCAAACTTAGCATTTTCAAACATTATTTGAAGGCAAGTCTTAAATTGATAAAAATTAAGTTATTTTGATGTCATTATTTTCATAATTTTCGGTAAATTCTAATTTTATAAATTTTAAAAATATGAGTAATGGTTTTATTTTACGTCAAAATAAAAACCAGCGTCAATTTTTATATTAAAAATTTATAACTAATTTTATGATACCAAACTCCCTTTAAATAACATGAAATTACCCTTAAACAGCGACTTAAAACAACGACCAGTATATGGCCCCTATCTGATTGCCTACGTCTCTTCGCCTGATCTTCCGTTCTATCTGACCTGATATTCTTCAGATCCCGTTGCTGTTAGAGTAAACAAGGAAGAAACACTTTCTCTTAGTTTGTGTTTTTACTTCACTCGTCCTAAAGTTTTAGCCAAGTAAACAAAATTGTATTGTTTACCGATGTCTTCTGAACATCACTTATAAAACAATACATATTGCATCCAAATCACGGTCAAAATAACTCACTAATAAACTCAAATATGTTTAAATTTTGTTTGTTTTACACTTACGCAATATTTCTCCATATACGCAATATTTTTTATGTATCAAAAATATAAAATTCCATCTTTCGAATGACCACCAATGTTTTCTTTTTTAACCTTGTTATGACTCAAAATTATTTGATAAAGCACTCAAGATTACACAAAAATATTTGATATGAGTACTACTCTTTAACAAGGCTAACCTAATTTAATCCAAAGAAAGTTGTTTGGTGAACTTACTTTACTTTCAGTCTTAGTTTGGGAACTTGGCTTTAATTTAATGGTCAATATATACAGTGAAGTTTTTCATATCTTTCAATAAATAACTACTGTTCTGATCATGAGATACCGTTTTAGAAGATATCACACAAACTGGATGCTTTTATCTTTTCATAAAACACTAGCAGAGTACCCGACCTTTGTACGGGGTCGACGAATATTTGTATTGATTTAATTTATATTTGTATTTGGGTTGAATTTTACTGTAATTAAATCCCAATAAATATATCAAACTATAGTTTATAAACCTAAGGGAGTTTTCAAGGCTAGTGGGGCCGTGCCCTGACGGAATTTCTAAATAAAAATAGGCCTAAGAACCATGGGCCCTAATAATGTCAATGTAAAATCTCAGGTATTTATTTCTTGTTCTCACGTGTTCGATTTTATAGGAAATAAATATACCGAGCGACGCAGAAAGTCATCACAGATACGGAAAAAGTGAAAACTCTTGCTCAGGGATATAAATACCATTTTTATCAAATTAAAGTTGGGTAAAAAATTCAGTCCGGAGTAATAAGAAGTACTATGCCCTCGTTACAACGGCACGCCGTACTATGCATACATATATTTAAATATACCTTTAAAGCCTCCAGTTACAATATATTTGGTTGTAATTTTTTACATTACTATATTCTTATAATAAAATATACCTGTAAAGTGTTTAATCAGGATAGATTTGGTTGTAATTTTGTACAACATTTCCTAAATAGACGTCTACTTCTGCGGCGTACTTCACGTGATCTCATTTGGTTAAACATCTAAAATTACAACCAAATCAATTTCTGAATAAAAATATGCCTGTTTTCAACCAGGGACCCTAAAACGTCCTTGTAAAATTTCAAAGGGTAAAGTATTTCTTACGTGATTTAGGAACACACACACACCATTAGATTTGTATATATTAGTATAGATTATGAGGAAAATGCAAACAACAAAATTAACATTCTCTCTCTGTCTCTCTCTCTCTCTCTCTCTCTCTGTTTCTCACCCTTCTCTTTCCCTCTCTTTCTCCTAAAATTTAATTCTACTTGGGTTCACTTTGGTTGAGCTTATCAGTCAAAATTTACCTTAGTAGTTTTTTTGAATCATGTAATTTCTTTAGATTCGGTCTTGCGTCGATCAAAGTTCCTTTTTAGCTTCCAAAAATTGAACAATTATGAGGGAAAGCTCATTGCGACGGTTTAAAAAATATGTAATACAAATGTACTCAAATTTCCTATATCGACATACAAATATTTCACTTCGTATATGCATTTATTTACACGTATTTCCAAATATATTAGACTAATAACTATTAACTATATAAAACAACTGTGGCGTAATGTTTAATATAAATGAATGAAACTTCTAAACCACAAATAACTTTTTTCTTTATTTAAAACCTTATGTACATTTCGATTGCATTGCAATCATCCTCAGAAGTAATTTATAATAAAAATAATCTGGTAATTGTATTGTAAATTACCTCACAGGATGATTGCTATGCAATCGAAATGTACATAAAGTATTATTTATGTTCTAATAATTATTGTTCACTTTAAACAATTAAATATAGATGGATATTATATTCGATACGTATTGGTTTATTGCGCTAAAATATATTCAGATTTGTGGTTTACTTGACGTCAAATTAAATGACAGTATAATTATACAACGTTCGTGCACAGCACCGTGCAACACGGATCGTGTAACATGCATTTATCACATTTCGCCAAATGTACTGCCATGTTATTCTACTTTATGCAGTATGCAGGCTGGTTTTTGTTTAGCTCAGAGCACCGTGTATCGTGTTTTTAATAGCAAGAATTTCATTTCTCACAGTGGATGTTTACTTGTTTTAAGTTAAACCTATATATCCGCATTCAATAGCTTTACAAAATTATTTCAAAGTACTTTCCTCCTGCAGGTTATTTTTACTGGGTACTTTAAAAGAAAAATGTTTCAGATTTCTGAACGACTATAATTTAACATCGAATTTTATTCAGGAAAATTTCCCAGCTTCATGATAGAAATCCAGCTTATAAATGGAAATAGTTTCCGTTAAACGTCCAATGGATTTATACTGGCGCCCGTGTTTATATTTCGATTTGCTGAGGTGGAATACATATTTGTTTTCCATACAATACAAAAATAGAAAACGAATAAAAATCAACACTACATTCTATAACTTTTAAAAACATATAACACCAGATAAATTTTTCAGATTTCATTAAATTACTTTTAAAAAAAATCAAATAACCTTTAAGAAATTATCGTTTTTATACGACCATTACACGTCACAACAAACACAGCTAGTATTAAAAACAAAAAAGGTTGAGCTTAAACAACAATAATTAAAATTTTTACAAATAAAAATGTGTAAGCGTAATATCTACGTCTTGAAAAGGTTCTATAGAAAGAGACTTGGCATCATTCCAAAACGTAGCTGTGTAACCTATCATGCCTAAACTGAACTATTCCATGAATCCGCAGGTGTTGGAGTTTAAGTATTAAATTAAGTCAACGAGATTATCGCAGATTATGATTCTTGTACTTCTGCTCACTGATAGGGAATTATATTCATGCAAATTAGTACAGAAAATTAACATTTAGTTTTGAGCTTCGTGTTTTTAGTTATTAAAAATTAATATTTCAGCCGTTCTTAAGATTATTACCCTTGATGACTTCAAATAAAATTTTTTAAATGTAAATTTTATTTATAGAAAATTAAACTGTAAAATTCTTCCATAGAGCACAAAGCAGCAAATATTTTTCAATCTTTTTTTTCAAAATCTTCAAGACATACTGATGAAAGGTTTAAAATATCATTTACTAGGGATATCAGGAGAATGATATCAGAAGAAAAACCCATCTCCAGCAAAACGCTTCAGTGGAAACCACTTGGAACGAAGCAGAACATTCCACACATGTTGCGGAAGGTAATATTAAAATAGACGCACGCCAATTCACACGAGGTTAATCTCTTGGATGCCGTGAATATGGTCAGATGCTATTAATAAATAATATTGTATTTAATTATATCTGTAATAGATATTCGAGCGCTCGTAATTGTGTGAGAGAGAGAGAGAGACTGTGTTGTACCTGATTAAAATAGAAGTAAATTTTCTGAGAGTTCTTAAGTACAATACGTTTTTTGAGGGGCATTACGAAAGTATTTTGAAGTAATTTCAACGCTCAAAGGTTAATTCATGACTAAAACTTAATGGAATATAAATATATATATATATATATATATATATATATATATGCTTAAATAGGATCTATTTATCAAAAACGTTTACTTAATATATTCCAACCCTCAAGTTTATTACGTAAAACCTAACATAATTCTCTTTAATATTTCAGTTACATAATTTTTAACTGTGTATTATAATTTATATTTTCGTAATTTATACTTGTTCTATTCCAAATATACAGGGTATTACGAGTATTATTGTATTACAAAGAACTATTTTAAAAAGCCACTTCATTTATAACATTTTAGGTGAACATCAAGCAAATCACAGTCATTACCTGATAATAATTAGTTAGTATATATATATATGTATATATATATATATATATATATATATATATATATATATATACTACTGGTAACTGTATACAAGAAAACAGTGTTGCATAATCTACAAATATATATATATATATATATATATATATATATATATATATATATATATATATATATATATATACAACTGGTAAGTGTATACAAGAAAACAGTGTTGCATAATCTACAAATATATATATATACTACTGGTAAGTGTATATAAGATAACAGTGTTGCATAATCTACAAATATATATATATATATATATATATATATATATATATATATATATATATATATATATATATATATATATTTATATATATATATATATGTATATATATATATATATATATATATATATATATATATATATATGTATATATATATATATATATATATACTACTGGTAAGTGTAGGCCTATATAAGAAAACAGTGTTGCATAATCTACAAATATATATATATATATATATATATATATATATATATATACTACTGGTAAGTGTATACAAGAAAACAGTGTTGCATAATCTACAAATATATATATATATATATATATATATATATACTACTGGTAAGTGTATACAAGAAAACAGTGTTGCATAATCTACAAATATATATATAATGTGTGTACTACATTCTTATATTAAGTTAGTTTACTTAATAATATATTAGTCTTACTTACTAAGATTCACACAAAACTTAATAAACGAATTAAGATTTATCAAACATTCGATATCACGCCTAATAATTATTCATTTGCTAAAGCTATAGCAAATAATTAGTATTTGGACAAATCTATTTTAATAAATGACTATTAATTTTTAGAACAATAATATAAATACGGTTTTAAATTTAGAAATTAAAAAGTGGGATAGTAATAAATATGATATTATGTTGATATAGGATAAGTAACTTATATTTGTTCATTATGTTTAATGATATTTATGATATTGTTTTTTTAATTTTATTTTAAAGTAAACATTTTCTTTATACCATTTTATTAACAATTGTTTTACAAAACTTTTTTGTTTCACATTATGCTATTTCTTTATGTATGCTATACTAATATTTTGTGTGTGTTTATGATTGATGTTCCCAACACGTTAAAAATAAAATTAATACATTTGAATGCCAAAACAGAACTGATACATGGCGAGAAAAGTAACCGGTGACGAAATCCGGTAGCCTGATTATCCTTCCTGGCCTATTATTGCCAGGCTAGCTGTACTGCAATGTTATTTAACTATTTTATCCTTTAAAGCTTTGATTCGTACAGAACCTCTAACTAGTCTAGAGGTCGTTGTCCCCTGTTATTTTGTTTCGTAGAAATAAAACTGAGTCTTGAACGGCTAAGTTGAAAGCTACATTAAATTTTATTTTACTTGAAAAATTGTTTTCTTCAATTCTTATAATGAAAGAAATTTATTACTTAAAACGTATTACTATTACAAAAAATAGGTAATAAGACCATTGGTTAATATTTACATTTTCGTTTTATAGTAGCAAGCTTTTGTCTTGAGAACGATCATGAGGAGACTATAAATCGCGACGGAAATATTAAGTTATTCAATTATTGTCTTGCGTCATTCTCTGAGTTCTGTCTAAGTATCACATATAAAACACTATTGCATAATATTTAGCCGGTAACAATACACTGTAGGCTAAAGTGTGTGTTGTTTAAGAACTGCTGATTAGATCTATCAGTGTCCAATCAATTTAATACTTCCAGTTCAGTTTTTCTTGTGAAGGAGAGATAAAATGTGAAAAAAAAATAAAACGGGAAAGAATCATGGTTCATGACATTTCTGACAGGGGATAATTTCCTTATATCTAAATCCACTCCACGTTTTATCCGCTCCTTTATAAAGTTTAAGTGATTCCAAACGGTTGCTCGGACATAAATCGCATCTGATAGAATCGATACTCAAATGTTATCAGTTAATTGTATCTCCATTCTCTCTTTATAAATCGTTTTGTTTGGTTAACAATGAATACAACTGTATTTGGTTTATCACAAGATTTTGTGCATTACCTATTTCGTCTCAGACGTATTGTTGGTTAATCCTTGCTATAAATTGCTTAGTTAAGTGTCACTTTATAATTACTTCTTTGGATTTGTTATTAAAACTCTAATATAACGGGTAGTTGGTTTTTTAATTAAGTTATCATATTAATGGGTAGTACTATGAAATGATTTAATAATGTTTACAGTGGAAAACTGCATATTCCGAAGTATATTTTTTAAAGTAGAAAACTAGGTAAATAAATGTTTTTCACTAAACTGATCGTGATACACACACACACACACACAACCCCCCCCCCACACACACAATCCCCCCCACACATGGAAACACACACACACACACACACACACACACACACACACACACACACACATATATATATATATATATATTATAATGTTAAATTTATAAATATTAATATAAAAAAATAATAATAATAAAACCTAAACATTAACAGTAAGCAATACTTGCAAAAGTTGACTTAGTAAAAGCCGACAAAAAAATATATATAAATAAAAGTTTGAAATAAAAAAAAGTAGTCAAGGAAATAAACAATTTGTAAAACCCTTAGAGAACTAGGGTAGAGTTTTTTGTTAGGATTTAGAGAGTTGAAAGGGACGGAAGAGAACGACGGATGTGTCACGTACACTCTAAAAAAAAAATAATAATTTATAGGACAGTTTTACTGCAAACTTTCAAAAATAACGGTAAAAAAAAAAGATAACGTACAAATTTCAAATTTGATTGGTGGAAGCCAAGATCGATGTTTTTCATTGGGTAGAAAATGAACTAGAAGGGGAAATACGCGGTAAACAGATTCAAGTGCAGAAAAAGAGGGGCAGTCTTCTTCCGAACAAAAAAGTAGATGGATGTGTGTGGATGTTGCCTAAAGAAAAGTGTGTGGTATTAGAAATTGTTGAAAAAAAGGTAATTTAAATATCGATAAATGTTGTGTTAAGAAGTTGGTGTTTAGTTAAATTATTAAATTTATAATTACAGTGTAATAAAGGTATCCTTGAGTCAGAGTACCAGATACCAATTGTGAGTTAAGTGTTACAAAAATCGTCGAACTAATGCCAAGGATTAATGGAACACACGCACAAACACAAAAAAGGAAAGGACGTCACTGCACTTGAGTAAAAACTTTGATTAAAAACTAATTAAACAACTAAATTTCTGGTCAATAAAACAAATATTTCTAATATACAAGTAACATAAAACATAAGTAAAGACATAAAAAAAGAAAAAACTATAACTCTAAAATTAAAGAAAAAAGTAATTTCATAAGGCAAGAACGTAAACACGCCCCAAAAGTTTTACAATTTTATTAGCTGGACAAATTTAAATAATATTAAATAAAGTGAATGAAAATATATAACAGATTGTTTACCTTATAAGATTTTGGTTCGACAATTTAGTCTTAAATAATTGTGTAACTAAATGTAGATTTAACGTTTTTACTTTGTATTTAACTGACAACGGTAAATAATAATGTTCTGGAATATTAAAGAAATTGTTATAACTAAAAATGTTTGTATTTCTTTGTAAGGCCTACTCTAATTAAGTAATTTGGTTGTCATCTTATAAAGAAGAAGTGAATCAAAATAATAAAATAAAGGTAGGTCATAGTGATAAGAAGTATAATTTACAATTATACAATATAAGCAAAATGTTTAATTAAAATTTTCAGTCGAACAATAGGTAAACTGGCGCCCAATCCTTTAAAACAATTTATTAATCAGCAACAATTGAATTCACAAATTTGAAATAACTTAGATAAGGTCCAAGGGAAAATATGTTATAATATATATATATATTCACTTTATCAACTGAAAAGATTATTGTCGTTTGACATCATAAAAATTAAAAACTTTAATAGCATGTCTTCGTACATTTGGCCTGGTTAACCAAATAAAAAGCTGGAAATCTGTCGATATTCTGCCTTTAGCTTACATGTAACTTTAAAGTGATTCGTGTCGATCTCCTCTTACGATAACAATGAATGTGACATGACCATGTCCTGTGCCACATTGTTGCACGGATGTAGTCACGAACGATATCTCTATACGAGTGTCTCTCATTGATTTACGCAGTTTTAGAAACTAATTTCCAACTACAAGCCGCAAAAGTCACGACCAATTTTTTAGGTTTTCTAGGTAGGGGTGCGTCCGTGTTACTATTAAGTGGTTTGTCCGGGCTTTTCCGTGTGACTATAATTATGCATGTTTGGATGTGTGAGTTTATCAAGGAAAACCGAAAAATATATGCTACTATCGTCGCATGCAACACCCCAATGTCAACACTCTATTTTTTCCCCAGGTTACTTTGAACGCTTTTGAACATTAAAAAATTATAATTTCGAACATTCAAAATAATTTGTTCATTCACAACATGTTGTACTTTATTTCACTTTCTCTTATTAGTGAAAGCAAAGTATTAATTGACCGTCATTTCTGTGCACGTGACTAACTTCTGTTCACGCGGTTACAAAACACTTGACTGCAATTTCTGCGCAGTGATCCGAACGCAACATCTCATTAGGCAAACAAGAATGGACATAAATGTTGGAGCAATAAGCTCGTGTTGGCAATTTTCCAAGACAGAGCTCCGTAATCTCTACTGTGTAAACTGAACTATTTAAAGAATTCGCAGGTGTTGAGCTTGTTTAGAATCGAGTGTATAAAAATCGAATCAGCTGTGGGAGGGATGTTTGCCTTTATATATAAAGCTACAAGTCAATAGGCAATGACTCAGCAAAATGTTTTACTTCTTCTACTGAGAGGGAAGAATGGGACTGGCAGATCTATGGTTTCGTATCTGTAATGTTAGAAATTCGATTCTAACTTCGACAGCTGCATATCGTTGTGGTGAATTATTACTTAATGCTAAATAATATGATTAAGTTGAAATAAAGCAGTTTAAAATATTTCAACAAAGAAATTTAAATAGAATATATCGTACTTTTATATACATTATAGCTATACCTAGTTTGGATTAATGTAAACTGATCCTATTTGAGTAGTTTGACGGCGAGACTGTTATAGCATTACCTTTCACTTTATGCGGTAATAGTTCGCTAGCTTGGATTTCACCTTTATTATAATTAATTTTTTGCTACTTATTTACAAAATTTTTATAACAGTGTGTAAGTCAAATATTTGTTTACCATATTTAATTCCATCTTAATTAAATGGAGTGAATCGTGTTTCAATATTATATTACAAGTAATACTAAATTATATTGTGAATTTAAGGATCAATTGAAAATTACTCTTTTATGTGCCTTAGCTATCTATAAGCGATATATATATATATATATATATATATATATATATATATATATATATATATATACGCAATTAGCTACTAACAAGTAATATTAAAAAAATTAAGTCAATTCCTACTCGATTAATACCGACAAATTTTATTTTAGTTACTTTTTATTAGATAATTACAATTATTTTATATATATATTATATATATATATATATATATATATATATATATATAACTGTGGTAAAATAGAGAGCAAAATTATATATTAAATTAAGTAATTTAATTTAAATTAAGAATTATTATTGGAAAATCTATATTAACATTAAGTGTCATTCACTACAAGTTTATTAAAATGTCTTTGAACTTGAGTGGACGATTAAAAACTATTTTTTTTAGCGATTGACAATTTTTTGAGAGTGTGGACTAATAGTAGGAATTAAAAACAGTGTTCTTTCTCTGTTTGATTGTACTTTTATTATTATTTAATTCTATTACTTCTGCTACTCCTGTACGTTTGAGTAATATTAGAATTTATTGTTAGATTTAGAAATTGCCAGATAGAATATACGAACGTAACAGCAATAGAACGTCAGTAAACAAGAATTTTAATTAAGAGTAACAATTAAAATCTGAGAAACCCTCAGATGAAACTTCATTTTTCTAAAATATATTAAATATGGAGTCAGTTAATCTGAAAATGCTTCGAATGCTTCAAATTCCAAGTGCTTAAACGACTGAAAACATCAGGGAAGTGGAATTTAACCTGCCTCGTCAAAGAGGCCCAACAACTGTCAGTTTAATTTCAGTTAATTCTTGGTCTCTAAAACGTTACAGAGGATATTACATTAGGCCTAAATGTAGCCTACTTTAAGTGAACATAATTTTACTTAATAATAGCTCTTGAAGTAAAACTTGTTAAAAAAAAATTATTTTAATTGTCACTTTAATTGTCTCCAGGGAATTCGTTGTTGACAACGTGTGAATTCGTTGTAGTCATAGATGTACTACAAATATATATATATATATATATATATATATATATATATATATATATATGTGTGTGTGTGTGTGTGTGTGTGTGTGTGTGTGTGTGTGTGTGTGTGTGTGTGTGTGTGTGTGTGTGTGTGTGTGTGTGTGTGTGTGTGTGTGTGTGTGTGTGTGTGTGTGTACATTGTCGATTATCAGTAATTAATCATGTAAATATTTATATTGCACAGATAAAAATGGTTTCTCAACTAAACAAACCAATCTATCAAACTATATACTCTATTTATTTTAAAAAGTCTATCTTTAACTTTTGTATAGTTGTAAAACCTTAATTTTATGCGTATAAAACAGTGAAGCCATATGATT
>JBAIZL010000070.1:1545000-1547500 GCA_036971475.1 Prosapia bicincta | reverse complement strand
TTTTTAAATTTAAACTACTAAATGGCCCGACAAAAGGCGAGTTGCCAACGTTAACCTATTTTTATTTTGCAATTCAAAATTAGAAAAAAGGAATGTGCTAGAAAAATATATTTACAGATTGGAGTAGGCGTGGATGGTTTTCAAGTTCGTCCCAAATATACTTAAGCGTACAATAGAATGTGAATCACTTTTTCATTGTTTATATAAAACTATCATTGTTTACTAAACTTCGAGATATTTATAGGTACCAACACACATTCATAGATATAAAAATATTTCCCTTGGAATCATTCAGTAAGTAACAGAAAGTAAAGGAGTTTTTTCACAAATTCTTAAGCAATAGGTTATTAATAAGTATTTTTAAATTGAAAAACAAAATGTATGAAAGTTAGTTTCGATTTTTATTGGGTAATCGATTTGTTGATTATTATAGGTATCCGTGATCGTTAGCTTTCTCATACTTTAGACGAGCGTCGAGCAATATAAATGAATAAGGGTTCGTAGGAAATAATGATTTTCGCGTTTCTGCAAAACAGCAAAAACTTTGACAATAGATGTGTGTGAAGAATCGTAGAATATTGTAACAATTAAAAAATTAAAATTATTCTACTAAAATTTCAATTTTTATAACTTTTACTGTTAAATTAATGCAATAAAATATATACCTTTAAAAATTATATTAAGTAAAGCAAAAAATAACAAGTTTTATTCAATTTTGGTTTAAAAAAAATTTCAACACAATTTAAATGAAAAATTAAATTTAAAAACTGTAAACTTTGTTATACTGTTTTAATATAGGTTTAATACTAAAAAGAATCCCTTGTTTCATGGAATCATAACGTTATTTTGTTCACTAAAACACTAGTAAATATTAACAAACTTGCCTATAGTAGCACTTACTTTGCTTGTTGAGAACAGCCGTTTCAGGAGATGTGTCCCATTGTAAACTCAAACCGTAACTGATCTCAAGGTTTAAGTAGATCAGTGACGATCAGAGTTGACAATGGGACACACTTCCCGAAACGGCCGTCCTCAACAAATATATGTAAGTGCTACTACAGTTTGTAAATATTTACAAGTGTTTAGTGAAAACTAGTAGCTCACGTGAAGATGGTATCGACAAATATGTTATTTTGTTACTAAAGGTAGTCTGATGTGAAAAAATTATTTGACAAATTAAAAGGTTTAAAAACATATTAATATTTTTTAGCTTTTAAAATCAGGTATTATTCGTGGTTGTTCATGGCTTCTTTAATTTAAAAAAATATAATTTATTTATTTATATTAGTAGATATATATTTTTAATTCAAATATTTGAATAACACCCAAATTAACAAAATACTAGTTAAAACCGCAAGACAATTATTTTTACGTCTAACATGTAGGATGTCATTCCAGGTGTAAACCTATATCTTTTGCAGTTAAAATATATTAACTGAAAAACAGCAATACCATTTTAACAGATCTACAGGTAAAAGAGAATACTTTATTATTATAACAAAATTCATTATCGTTTTAGTAAAGTGCAAAGTTGGTGCTTTAATTTAGAGAGTGTTGTTTTAGGTTTCAGTTGTGGGTGTTTTCTCTTCTATGTCTGGCTAGCCTGGCACCAATTTATTCAACCGCTAGACATTCCCGTGCTACATAAAGACTGCCACAGATAAGCCTAACCAAAATAAACACGGTTTTTGAGGTTATGTTATGCGAGAAAGACTGGCCTGCGTTTAAACGCGAATGTTGATATTTTAACACACGCTATGAATTATGTTACTATGTGGGAATACATAGGTGCCGAGTAACGTATCAACAAAAGGAAAGTGAAGGATATTTTTAAATTGATATAAAAAGCTTTCAGAATTACCAAAATACAAACAATTATTTTTCCAACTCTCACATATCTGCTTCCCTATATCCAGCCTCACCCAAGTGTATGTTTCTGTTACTATTATATAAATAATATTGTTTTATATATATAATTGTAGTATTATATTATGTAGGCATATACATTTGTTTATTTTACTTATGAATAGTGAATATCCGGAATACATCCATTGACGAGGTATATACAATACTTGACCTTGACTTGCACTGCTAAGTGAACTCCGTTTCAGGTTCGACAAAATTAACGTACTCCGGATATCCGGTTCGAACGTATGTACTCCGGATATTAGCTAACTATTTATCATATTTTTCCATCGATGATGGAATACGTAATAACACACACAATACACACATACACACGCACTGACACACACACGCACACGCACACTCACTCACTCACGTATTCTCTCTCCCTATAGTGACGTAAGTTATAGAAACTTTCATTCTTTCGAGTATTATTCGTTGTTACTGTGAAACTTGTTGTCATAACCTTATCGTTGTCAAAACTATATTGAAAATAGCAAAAAATTATTCGATTAGGATTCGTTAGGTTTAACAACAAATTAATAACGTTTCTAAAACATGCTAACCATACAGTTTCGTATGTTTGTTAAATAAG
>JBAIZL010000070.1:1532500-1540000 GCA_036971475.1 Prosapia bicincta | reverse complement strand
TTAATAAAGAACACAGTCAAAATACAAATACAAGAATTATAATTGAATTTACAATTCAAAGCTTTTCGTTGGCTAACAGTACCAACATCTTTATATAATACTAATAACAAATTAATAAATATAATGAATAATAATATGCATGAAACAAACAGTGTATATAAATTGGAATGTAACTGTTGTAATAAGGTTTATATAGGGCAACCTAAGAAAAAACTTAAAGATAGATATAAAGAGCATTTTAACGCATATAAAAAGCCAGATATTTATAAATCAAATTTTGCTAGTCATTGTATTAATAATAATCACATATTTCCTAATATATTTAGATAATATGATACTTGTAAAAGAAATTAACAAAGGCCTGAGAATGAATATTTATGAAGCTTTAGAAATACATAAATATAATACTAATAATGAGTTGATAAATGAACAAATACAAATAAAATCTAAATTTATTACTATATTCAGTGTTTGTAACGTTAGGGCAGCAAAATAAAAGTTTAACAACATTGAAATTGATTTGGCATAGCTATTTATTTGATCTAATTTGTACATATGTTAATTTTAATTGTTTAATATTCCTGATGATGTTGATACTGTTAGCCAACGAAAAGTTTTGAATTGTAAATTCAATTATAATTCTTGTATTTGTATTTTGACCTAGTTCTTTATGTATATATATATATTATAACGTACCTTCACTTATGATTGTCTACAGGATAATTTTGACTTTTAGGAAATTAAATTAATAACCCAGCTACTACTTGCTTTTATAATTACAGATTTATTTTATCCTGAGATCAATATTGCATTTACAGGTAGTTCATATAATTCGGTTTACTAACTCTAACATTTGCCGATAGGCATCAAGACTCTTATTTGACTATTATATTTTTTAGAAATTCTAAATTTACTTTCTTTTAGCTATCTAAGGGCGTGTATAAGTTACTGCACTTGTGGTTTGATAAATTTTTTATATTTCAATTAATTATGACTTTTTAAGGAATTTATAAAAGTTTAAATGTTCTTAAATGTTTTGGTTTTAAAGAGTTGGCTTTATAATGATAATAAATTATTAATTAGTACTTGCGTGGTTCCTTGTTCACTTCACTTGACACAAATTCACTTATTAATATTTCCTATCAATTTCACTTTTCTTAATCTCTCGAAATGCTTCTATGCCGTAACTGACTTTATTAATCACTCCCTTATTAATTCCACTTACTATTTAGTTATCTCCCTTATTCAATTTCTCGTACTACTTTCTTATCTCCCTCACTTAATATAACTCAATACTTAGTAATCTCCCTTGTTTTAATCTCAATTGTTACCCTTTAATCTCCCTCTTTTACTTCACTTTCTATTTAATAATCTCCCTTATTAATCTCCCCTACTTTAAATTGCCACGTTACTTTGTTTGAATTTGATATTTCTTACTAAAACTTAACATTACTTCTCCCTCGAGTCCTGCATTATGACTCCTCGAGTCCTACCCCTTGGTCCTTTCGAGTACTGAAAATTGACTGCCTTGAGTCCTAAAAATTGACTGTTTTCTTGGATCGTATCCGTATGGGTTTCATCCCCTCTTCAAATTTGATTGGCTCCCTTATGGCGCTCAAACTGTGGCTAGCCTATGAAATTTTGACGCTTCCCTCACATTCTTTTGGGCTTCGTGGGAATTTGTTGAACTTTCCCACAGGTGCATGTGTTTTTCTGTATTCTCAGGGATTCCTAGTCATAAATCTCCCTAGTCCGTGGATGTCTAGGTAAAGCTTCTCTCCTATGAACGAGGCACATCTTGGTTTACTTACAATGAACCCCTTTCGAATTATTTTTTTTATGACTTGCAGGTGTGTGCAGTAACTTATTTCGGCCGATATTTGTGACAATAGACAAGCGCTATCTAGGTATAGCCCACAAGTTCAAATATTTTTCTAACAGTTTTCTTAACCTAATGAATTTCGTGTATATATATATATATATATATATATATATATATATATATATATAACTTATATGTCCCCCTATATTAATGCTTATCATGCATTTGAGCTGTCTTCAACAATCATATCTAGTCATAAAATACAAGTGTGATTAGATAACTTACATTCTCGTCAGCGAAATGAATAATTTTTACATTTCTTCCACCGACAATTTTACTTTTACCTCCTACAAACAGTATATTTAGGATAAATATCTTGTTACGTAATTTGCTACTTTGAATAAAAATCACTCTTGATAAAATATAAGTAAACCATTTAAATCTTTCAATCGTCATCAGATTCTTGAAAGAAAATCTGTGTAGCATTTAGCTGGAAGTAATACTTCATCTTACACAAATAAAACTACAGACTTCATACATTCTACCATCTTACCATTGCCATCGGCTATTCCTATTACTTAGAACACCCTTGACGAGCTTCGGAAAACTCGCATTTATCGAAGCGCTTGTTAGAGTTAATGGGAGCCCACCGAAACGGGTTAAGCGTGTTTAAAACAAATAAGTGGACGGAGTTAGGAATGGCTAATGTTGATACAGATAAGATAAACCTTAACAGCCCTGTCTGTAAGTCCAGATACGAGATTAATAAAATAAACATTCATATCAGAGAAGTAAAAATATTGACTCTGGGAGTCCCGACAGAAGTAATAACAAAATGGAGCAAATAATTAGTTTCGCAAAATTTTCAACTAAAATTGCCAACAATATGAATTTATACATTTTTTATTCAACTTTTACATATTTATTTAAGGAATGTATTTAACAAAGCTAATATTTATTGTAGTTAATAACAAAATAACGAGGGTAACAAACAACATTTATTATATGTTTACTGAAAATAAATTGTTTAACAAATTCAATTCAAATTAGTTCTTTAAAAAGTATAAGACCTAAAAATGTTTTCGATTCAAAAACTGTAATAAAAATACATAACTTATTATTAACGTTGTATTGAATTATCTTTATTGAAATTTATTAAAATTTAAATAATTTAATATATTTACTAACTGAACAAAAATATAATACAATCTACATGTAAAACTGCTGTTCTACAACATAACCTATAACACAACATCAGCTGTTACGTGAAATCATATGTTATCATTAAATTCCTTTTGAGGTGACTCGTGGCGTAACCTGACGGAAATATATGCTGTAAGGGATGCGGTTCAGAAATAGTGTGACGCGATAGCAACGATTTGTTCCTCTCTCGATGCTAAAAAGAGAGTGTCAGTCAGCCAGTCCCACTTATTATGTAAATTAAATACAGTCCCCCAGAATATAAACACCTTTCTTTACCTTACCACATATTAAACGTCCTGCCATGCAGAAACCCCTTCTCATATCCGGCCCTCTGATTTCTCATGACAGACACTGCAAAATCTCAGGGCCACCAACACATAGCCTCTCTGACTCAGTACAACTGTACGTGTCAAGTATGTTTGGTGCGAGTACGCTCCGACCAATTAGCCTACTTACTCAACGGTTTGGTGCGAATACGCTCCGACCAAGTACCTTCTTACTCAACGGTTTAGTGCAAATACGCTCCGACCAAGTAGCCTACTTACTCAACGGTTTGCTGCGAATACGCCCCGACCAAGTAGCCTACTTACTCAACGGTTTAGTGCAAATACGCTCCGACCAAGTAGCCTACTTACTCAACGGTTTGCTGCGAATACGCTCCGACCAAGTAGCTTTCTTACTCAACGGTTTAGTGCAAATACGCTCCGACCAAGTAGCCTACTTACTCAACGGTTTGTTGCGAATACGCTCCGACCAAGTAGCCTTCTTACTTAACGGTTTAGTGCAAATACGCTCCGACCAAGTAGCCTACTTACTCAACGGTTAGCTGCGAATACGCTCCGACCAAGTAGCCTTCTTACTCAACGGTTTAGTGCAAATACGCTCCGACCAAGTAGCCTACTTACTCAACGGTTTGCTGCGAATACGCTCCGACCAAGTAGCCTTCGTACTGAACGGTTTAGTGCAAATACGCTCCGACCAAGTAGCCTACTTACTCAACGGTTTAGTGCAAATACGCTCCGACCAATTAGCCTACTTACTCAACGGTTTGCTGCGAATACACTCCGACCAAGTAGCCTTCTTACTCAACGGTTTAGTGCAAATACGCTCCAACCAATTAGCCTACTTACTCAACAGTTTGCTGCGAATACACTCCGACCAAGTAGCCTTCTTACTCAACGGTTTAGTGCAAATACGCTCCAACCAATTAGCCTACTTACTCAACAGTTTGCTGCGAATACACTCCGACCAAGTAGCCTTCTTACTCAACGGTTTGGTGCGAATACACTCCGACCAAGTAGCCTACTTACTCAACGGTTTGGTGCGAATACGCTCCGACCAAGTAGCCTACTTACTCAACGGTTTAGTGCAAATACGCTCCAACCAATTAGCCTACTTACTCAACAGTTTGGTGCGAAATCGCTCCGACCAAGTAGCCTACTTACTCAACCTTAACCGGTCCGAGTACCCTCGTATCGTATCAACCCGGTTTAAACAAATTAGACAAATAATGTTGGCCATTTAAAAACCGTTTTTATAATAATGTTAAGATACAAAAAGGTATTTAATGAGGACAAATCTGGTATTGTTTTACTATCTCAAAATTAAATTTGTATTATCGTACTTTCGCTAAAAAAAAACAAAAAATTCATTCGTTCGTGCCGCAACTTACAACGGTACTGTGTTTAATACTTCCCGATATGAACGTACCAAAATAGCATGTGTGGGCTCACCTTGTAAACATCCATCAATAGCGGATTTTCCCTCTCACTAGCCAAACCTCTATATAGATCATACACCTAAATTTGTCTGCCTCACGTATAGAAGTTTCTGGCGCTACTACTCTGACTGGAAATATCTCATGTCGGAGGCGAGAGTTTTATTTTCCCTTTGTTACTTTATAAGTAATTTTATTAAAAATATACAATTCGAAGAATTTGTACATTGAGAGGCAAGATTGTTTTGCAATTTTTGTAGAGATTTTGATATTAAAAAGTTTATAAAACTAGTTTAAGCGGATAACAGAACAAACAGACGAGACTCACGAATATATTCTAGCGAGTACCTTTTTGATCCTTTTTGATTGTTAACAGACTTATATCCTGTCAACCTACCTTGTATATTCTCAATAATGTCTAGCTACAATATTTAATTTCTCATAAATTTAGCCGGATTAGTAACACTCAATGAACAGAAACATTTAAATGATACAAAAAAAAAAATACCTTCTTCGTTAACCTTTATTGTGTCTGGAGTATATCCAATGGAATGAAGGTAATATGTTGCAATATTTTTTCCTAGATATAAACGATTCTTTTTAGCTTTATTTATCAAGTAATTTGCCATCAAAATATTTTTAATAAAATATGAAGAATTAAACGGTTAAAATATTAAATCAATTTGGAAAAGTTTTTACTTTTCAAATCAAAATTTCAATTTTAAATGATTAAGTTAGCCTTCATTTAGGCCAACGTAGATTTTAGCGAGATTTTACGTAGACTTTTTATTGAAGTGTGTTTTTAGTTAAAAATATCTACTACAATTTATGGTATTAATATACTATATTCAAATTAATATTAGAGAGATATTTTGACATACAGCGACTGACTTGGCGTTGCTACGTCGTCAATGTGCGTATACGTTCACGTATCTACTAAAGATAAGCAAAGTATAGCAGACAACCAGTCACTCGACCATGAATAACAAAGCATTCTATGTCCTTATTAATAATCAAACCAATGTAAGGCTTAAAACGGTGACGATTCTTCAATTGGACAAATACCTTTGTAATTTTAATTTTACTATAATAATGATAGGCTGCTAATCATAATCGTAAGCAATAGCCGATGAGAAGAGCAAATACAGAAGAACAAGAGCGTGATACCTGCTAAATGTTGTCGATTTTAGCATAGGTGAAATATAGTATAATTTCAAAAATTTATAATTATTATATATATATATATATATATATATATATATATATATATAAATCACTTCTGAGACTAGTAATTACGTGATCTCATGTTCAAACTTATTTAAAATACTTGACTAATATATATATATATATATATATATATATATATATATATATATATATATATATATATATATATATGTATATGATGATGATGATGATGATGGTGGTGGTGAATAGTTATTATCCGGAATAGTTAGTAGTCCAATAAAGAATTAGGAAATTGAAAAATGAAGGAACTAATATATCAAATAGACCAACAAAATTTATGCAATAAAAAACAATAGATAAATTAGAATCAAAAATGTTAACTAAATTAAAACAGCCTAAACATGAACCATAAACAACAAAAAATGGGTCACATTGTCATACACATATAAAAGTATACAATATAAATGGAATAACTAAAATACTAAAAAGTAAGAATGATAACATAACGTACAAGAATACAGGAAGCATAATCAATAAAATATACCAGCCAGAAAAATATGTCCTACATTTAATAACGGAATCTATAAAATCGAATGCCCAGACTAACAAATTATACATTGGCAAACCAAAAACAATTACAAAACAGATATTTAAAGAACACCTTAAAGCATGCTTTAAAACAAAGACTTACAATTAAAACCTAGCCACACACGCTATAAAAATAATCATGTATTCGATACATTAGAAAACACAAATTTAATATAAAACATAGAAAAAGGCTAAAATTGATAATCTGGAAACAACTGCAACTTAATAAACACAAAAATAATATAATATACCCACAAATACAAATAAATAATAATAAATTATTTTACTTAAAAGACAAACTAACCCAAAAACAGACCAAAACTAACCCACAGTGTAGTGAAACCGAAAATAGAACAGTACCGTTATATCACTTGATGATGGAATTCCCACACACCTGCCAAATACAAGAGACCACCAGTCTCAAAATACGCTTGAAAATGAGAGCACGTAATTAATAGTTCTCGAAAGTCGACTCGAAAATATACCAAATAAGATTGTTTAAATACATTAAAGTGTAAGTTATATATATATATATATATATATATATATACATAACTTTATAATAATAATATATATAAACCTTGTAACTTCTCACTAAAAGCAAAGTTTTATTTTTACAGGTTTAAAATTTTGGAAATAAAGAAAAGTAATAACATGGTTGTAACTGATATGCCTTGGCTTACATGGAGTGTCTTACTACTACAGTGTGACCTTTATAACTAAAATTAGAAATGCTTGATATATTGATCTTTCAGTCTTCTTAGATTTTAATAACACTGCCTCTAAAGGTATTAATTTCATCTCTACGCCTTTAAAAAGTTGACATAAAATACCTGATAAAGCCAGGTTGTTACTATTTTAACTAGAAATTAGTTAATAAATTGTTGAGTACTGTGGACTAATTTTTTACCTAAATAAATAAAATCCACTAATCGCAATACAAATGTGTTTTCATTGTGGTTAGTGGGTTTTATTTATTTAA
>JBAIZL010000070.1:1430000-1525000 GCA_036971475.1 Prosapia bicincta | reverse complement strand
TTATAAAATACTTATTCTCATAAACACATTTACGTAAAACACCTCACAACATATACACTTACAGTATTTAATCACATATTATTATTATTTCTATTCATATTCAAAAACACATACACAACAAATTCTGTGAACAGTTACATATGCATAGAAATGTCTTACAATTTACCTGGCCATCGTTGTTCTTCCATAATAATGTTTATCATTTATCACCTGTTTTAACGAGTTTTTCTGAAGGTTCTACATTATTTCACAAATAGTAATTATATTAATTCAATTCAGCCATTTGCTATTGCCTGATATTTTAATCGTGCAATAAAATAAAATAATAGAGGATTCATAATTTATTTTAATTAATTGATAATATATTTATGCCTCTCCTACCTTAATCCCATGTGCAGCATTCCCTGACTTTATTAGTACTGTTTTTTAATGTCGAAAATCTGATAAAGTTAAACAGGCAATGGGCTTTTGAAATAACTAAAAAGACGATAGCTAAATATAACCTTAGTTGATATATATATATATATATATATATATATATATATATATCACTTATGTACTTGAAGAAGGATCTTACTTGGTATCTATGCGAGTTAACTTTCAATGACTGTCCTTGTCATTATCCTCGGGCATACTGAACAGGGTTGTTGTAGACTGCGAGCTGGGTGGATTTACCGTTGACCTTGGTGTACCGTTATGTTCTATTTTTAGATTCACTGCACTGTGCGAGTTTTTAAAGTTTGTTTTGTGGTTAATATTGTCTATTAGATTAAATAATTTATCGTTTTTTTATTTTATTTGTATTTGTTCGTTAATGATATTATTTTTATTTTTATAAATTTCTATTTGTTCCCAGATTGTCATTTTGAGGCCTTTTTGAACTTTTTTTACTAGGTGTACGTTTTTTGATGTGGGGAATGTGTGTTTGTTTTTGATGGCGTGTGTGGCTAAGTTTGAGTTATGAATTTCAGGTTTGATGTATGCATTGAAGTGTTCTTGATATCTGTCTTTTAATTTCTTTTTTGTTTGGCCTATGTATATTTTATTACAGTCTGGGCATTCGATTTTGTATATTCCGTTATCTATAGGTTTTTTATTGTATCCATTTTTTGGGCTAGTTGATATATTATTTGTTTTTCTTTGGTTTTTTTCTTCATTATTTAGAGACAATTTTAGCATCCTGTATAAAAGTGAGTTGTAAGCGGCCATTTTATGTTGTGGGGGATGGTTAGAGTGGTTTGGTATTGTATTATTGGTTTGTGTGGGTTTCCTATAAATAGAGTATTCAATGTTATTTGTATTTCTGGTTATTGTTAGGTCTAGATAGTTTATTTTATTGTTTATTTCTTCCTCCATTTTAAGTTGTATGTTAGGGTGTAAGTTATTGATTTCATTTAGGATGATGTTATTATTTATTTCTTTATTTTGTGAGATGTATAAACCATCGTCAACATATCGTATCCAATGTCCGTTGGGGTCGTGTGTTTTATGGTTTGTGTGATTAATTCGTCAAGTTTTTGGAGGTAAATTTCTGATATTATACTTGAAAGTGGTGATCCCATTGCTAAGCCATCTATTTGTTTATATATCTTATTATTGAATATGGAATAGTTTTGGTTTATTACGGTCTTTAGGCATTTTGTGATTTGGTTTGTGTATTTAGGATAGGTTTTAAGGTCAGTTAATATATATATATATATATATATATATATATATATAAGACAAAAAGTGGATAGAAAGGAGGATGAATTGATTCAAAGCTTTCAATTAAAATTGAGAAAATAAAAAACCAACCAAACTAAAGAGGATTGCTATCCTCTTTGAGCACGTGTACCTTTGATGCTTCCGTCGTTGCTTCTTGGAAGAATGTCTTTTGAAGGAGTTTTGTAGAAATAATTGCCTCATGAATTCATATACTTCTACAAAATCTGTCACTCTGAAGAAGGTAGAACTTTTTAGGGGCAGATATCTTTAAAATGTTCTGATAGTAAGCTTCTCGTTTGGTTTGTATGAGGGGAAGAAAAATTTGAGGTATTTACAGTCTAAATTTGTAAATATTAGAATAATAAAAATATACTGGAGTCGGTACCTTGAAGAAAAGAATAACTAAACGTGATGCAACTTTCTATTAAACCTGACTTTATCTAGGGTTTTATTTTCCATTGTGAAAAATTGGAAAAATTCATTTTTATAACAAATATTACTTCGTAATTAAAATCATGTTATTTGTTCAATGAATTTAATGTTAATTTCTGAGAGCTTTTATTCCAGTAAAGTGGTAACTTTGGTTTATGGCAAAGGAGAAAGTTCCCTCTGAAAACATTGTTTCTTTCACCCCATTCTGTTGCACTAATTAAAATTAAACGTACGATATTATTAACCGGGCGTTAATTTAATTAAATCTGTTATTACGTTGATGAGAACGGCACAATTTATACAAAGACGGGTAGTGAGTGATAAGGGTTAATAAAGAGGGAAATAAAATTGCAAAATATAATTTTTTCAAATACGCAATGGAAAGCTTTATTTCGCGTTATTAGAAATGAACAAAACCTTTACAGAAACTATAACATCAAACTAAAATCAATTTTTCTGAGTTCAACAGTTGTTTCATCTTTGTTGCTCCTTTGGTATTCAACAAGTTTTGCTAAGCTGTTGGATCTTTTTAATAGAACATTTTGTCAGCCTTAAACTCTACAGATTAGTTCTTTGCAATGTACGATTGTATTAAATAAAATTACCTGACTGTATAACATGTTTTCAAATGTTTAGTTGTCGTTCAGATAAAACTGTTTTATTTCCTTGTAAACGTCTGGAAGTTATTTAGAATTTACGGTCAGTTAGTTTGACTTTACGAATATTCAACCATAAGAAAGAAGCAAATGGGGAATAGAGAATCCAACCACAATAGAAGCTAATTGAATTATTTCTTACCCAACTTTAAGTATTTATATGTAGTAGACCGCAATGTAGCCAAAGGAAAACTTGCAGATCACGTTGATTCATTATACAGTATATTAGGTAATATATTATTTACAAATAAAATAAATAACAGTTACATCCGATTAAAATAATGACTATTCTTTCTCTGCCATTACGATGACCTAGGAAAGGCCGAGTACAGCTACCTCAATTGGGCCATACGTTTTTCAAGGAAGATAATGTGGCTCTATTACATCGAAAATCGGAATTGCCTCAGAGGATTAGGCTCACCCACACACTCGCATTTACCCGGCGGCCTACCTGCAACCGATAAGTCACCTACTCGGACTAACAGAACTAAACTTTGACTCTACATATTATTCCTTGGAAGTAGAGACGTAATTACGTCACTCTTTAAGATAACAGTCGTCATTAAATACTATATTATTGTAACGACATAATAACGTCGCATTTTGCATCTATTTCCACAAATAATATAAAGAATCCAAAAATATGGGAAAAAAGTACCTAAATTTAACCGTTTAAAATATTTTAGTCATGTAGAGCACAGCCATGTATGTGACGACAGAGGCAGTCTACGCATGCGCGAGTTAAAATGTGCTCGTCACTTAATCCTTGGAAACGCTTGCGAGTTTGAATCAAGTGTTGTGCTACCTTCAACCATCCATACTACCCTAGACTTCTCCTAGATACTCTTTGTCACAGGTGGAGTTGACTTAGAGGCTGAAAAATTACGCACAATTTCTTTGCCTCTAACGGGAATCGAACCCAGTAGCTTTATATTGAAAGTCAAGTGCTCTAGCTAAGAGAACCCGGAAAAGCGGAACTTTTTAAAATGGACACGGGATTTAATTTTAAAATATAAAACTTTGGATTATTACCTTCATTATTTCATTTTGCTAACTAATAGGAAATGTTACGGATAATCCTAAAGTACCCACTCTGACTTAATATTGAAAAAGCGGGTTATTTATTACAAAAATCCATTTTTATAATTCCATATGGAATAAAACCTTTTACTTTGTTTTAGCGTAAATGTATCCCAGAGGTATCCCCTTTATAACGGCGTAATTCTTCATGAGTTATTGAATTAATTTACATAAGGCCAATAGTTAAAGTAGGCTTGGGCTCATATATCACCAGTCGGAGATGATCTTTTAAGCAATTGTATTTAACTATCATAGAAAGAGCATAAATCCATTTCAAATTTTAGTGAAGATACTTATTACTTTAATATTTATGCTAAATTCGTACTGGTGAAGATTACTTAGGCAATAAAACTGTATGAGGTTCTAAGTTAAGTCTTACTTAGAGGTTTATAAGTTCTAATCATTTGCTACGAGGTATTTTTAAAACAGAACCAATGGAAAGAAGTTTTTCTTTGAATATATATATATATATATATATATATATATATATATATATATATATATAGCGTTAGACTTTCCAAAAATGCTGCATTACTTTAACTGATTAAAAAAATTGTAAATCGGTTTGAGTGGGGCGATGCACACAATTAGGCAGCTAATTGATAAAGGAAGACGAGTCAGTGTATTATTTTCTGAATTGCAAAGAAGAAAAACAGAAATTATTATACTTTCAATTGTGTAAAAACGTAACAATTTTTAATTCGATATTTTATTTCTCCTTAGTTTTAGTTTAAATATATCAAACGTTTGCAACATTTTGCTTTACAAAATTAGTTTATAAATCACAAATATCCAGTTTACTAAAAGAAAGTGAGCAAAGATAATTCTTTTTGTAAATAGTGCCAAATAATTTTAATATAATAGCAATAATTAGTAGAGCTAAGTTTAAGTTTTCTCAAAATAAATTAAACACCGTTAAAAGAGATTATAGCTATTACTGTCCCAGCTATTATAATAGACTTATTAAAGACATAAAAATTAACTCATCGATTTTATTGTCCATGACTTTTAGTAATCTTTAGAGTTAAAAGTTTGTAATATTACTACTAGCACGAACTGAAATTTAAAAATTCCACTAGGAAATCATCAACAGTGTCTGACTTGCACGTCAGGCTGTGTTGTCACCAGCGATCACAGAATAAGTTATTCTGTGATCGCTGGTTAGTCTGAATGTGGTTTGTATTTGGCTTGTTCATATAATGTTTTCATTTTGTATTCAGTTGTATTTGTAAATTCCATATTACTCTAGTGACTTTAAATATGGCGCTTTATTGTTGATGTATAGAATATCTATTATGTGGTTAGCAAAGATGGTATCATAATTGATTGAATATGAGTTCTTTAAACGTCTGTTGATAACTTTTACTAATTATACATTTTATTGCACGCTTAGACTTTTTTCTATTCATCTTGTGCTGCATGCTGTACTTACTTTGAAGGTTGTTTTAAATACTATTTTCTAAATATTAGTTTAACACTAAATACTACTTTTTAGGCGTATTTATTCGTATTTTATATATCGTTCTCTTTTGGTATATTATTAAATACAGCTATATATTATTCTGCTAATGATCCGTCTATGTAGCCTAGGTATTTTATCATACTAATTTTTTTGTTGGTGATGTCAATGGATAACGGTATTTATTCTAATTTATTTAGCAGTGATCTAAATGCAGCCTGTTTATGTTAAAAGTGGGTGGTTTGATGTGCGTCTGTCATTGCCTCTATAGATTTTGAAGGCGTGTTTTTGTATAGAGCTTTTTGTTATTGTGAGGCAGAGTAGATTTAAAGATTTATCTGATTCGAGTTCTGAAGTGAAGTGGAAATTTAGGTGTATTTTATTTATATAAGGAATTTTGCCTTTACAGATAGTGCCCATGTATAATGTGATGACGCTTCAGGGACCGTTTTGGTATATACATTTATATTTCAAAGCTTAAAAATACAATATGGAAATAAATGTAAGACTCTTACAATGAACCTCATTCCTTAAGGACTCTAGACCAACTCTTAGATATTTCAACTGTTTATTAGATACTTTGAATACGATCGTATAACTTGTGATTCGACGATAAAACAAACATATAATTCCTGATAGAACTACCAACTAGATACCAGTAAAAATTGTGTACAAGTTCATAAAGATTTCTTCTTTCTTCCCCTTGAAACCTATGGCAGCAAAGATGGCTTTTCCCTAATAGAAAACCTTATGTATGATTACGTTTGAACTTGCGTTCATAAATAAATTTACTCCTGAGTTCCCAAGTGATAACATCCGTGAGTGATTCGAAAGCACTGGCTGATTTTGTGAACTAAGGGATACGAGATGACCAAATGTGTCTTTAATGTTGAAAGTATAAGAAAACCTTGGAGATTTTTTCAACCTACTTCAGCCCAAATATACATTTTCCGATTTTATTAATATCCTTTTAGTACGTGGCCTCTTACCATCCTTGTACATGCTAAATAACGCTTAATATACATTTAAGTATTTATCATCACTACGCCGTGTCGACATTTAATTTGTCGACAGTGAGCCTGGCTGGGATGGACTTACCAAACCTGAGATGCGTCGACATTTGTTGACTGTATACGTGACCGGAATGAGCCTACTAAACCTGAGGTGCGTCGACATTTGTTGACAGTATGCGTGACCGGAATGAGCCTACTAAACCTGAGGTGCGTCGACATTTGTTGACTGTATGCGTGACCGGAATGAGCCTACTAAACCTGAGGTGCGTCGACATTTGTTGACAGTATGCGTGACCGGAATGAGCCTACTAAACCTGAGGTGCGTCGACATTTGTTGACTGTATGCGTGACCGGAATGAGCCTACTAAACCTGAGGTGCGTCGACATTTGTTGACAGTATGCGCGACCGGGATGGGCCTACTAAACCTGAGGTGCGTCGACATTTGTTGACAGTATGCGTGACCGGAATGAGCCTACTAAACCTGAGGTGCGTCGACATTTGTTGACTGTATGCGTGACCGGAATGAGCCTACTAAACCTGAGGTGCGTCGACATTTGTTGACAGTATGCGTGACCGGAATGAGCCTACTAAACCTGAGGTGCGTCGACATTTGTTGACTGTATGCGTGACCGGAATGAGCCTACTAAACCTGAGGTGCGTCGACATTTGTTGACAGTATGCGCGACCGGGATGGGCCTACTAAACCTGAGGTGCGTCGACATTTGTTGACAGTATGCGTGACCGGAACGAGCCTACTAAACCTGAGGTGCGTCGACATTTGTTGACAGTATGCGCGACCGGGATGGGCCTACTAAACCTGAGGTGCGTCGACATTTGTTGACAGTATGCGCGACCGGGATGGGCCTACTAAACCTGAGGTGCGTCGACATTTGTTGACAGTATGCGCGACCGGGATGGGCCTACTAAACCTGAGGTGCGTCGACATTTGTTGACAGTATGCGCGACCGGGATGGGCCTACTAAACCTGAGGTGCGTCGACATTTGTTGACAGTATGCGCGACCGGGATGGGCCTACTAAACCTGAGGTGCGTCGACATTTGTTGACAGTATGCGCGACCGGGATGGGCCTACTAAACCTGAGGTGCGTCGACATTTGTTGACAGTATGCGCGACCGGGATGGGCCTACTAAACCTGAGGTGCGTCGACATTTGTTGACAGTATGCGCGACCGGGATGGGCCTACTAAACCTGAGGTGCGTCGACATTTGTTGACAGTATGCGTGACCGGAACGAGCCTACTAAACCTGAGGTGCGTCGACATTTGTTGACAGTATGCGCGACCGGGATGGGCCTACTAAACCTGAGGTGCGTCGACATTTGTTGACATTATGCGTGACCGGAACGAGCCTACTAAACCTGAGGTGCGTCGACATTTGTTGACAGTATGCGCGACCGGGATGGGCCTACTAAACCTGAGGTGCGTCGACATTTGTTGACAGTATGCGCGACCGGGATGGGCCTACTAAACCTGAGGTGCGTCGACATTTGTTGACAGTATGCGCGACCGGGATGGGCCTACTAAACCTGAGGTGCGTCGACATTTGTTGACAGTATGCGCGACCGGGATTGGGCCTACTAAACCTGAGGTGCGTCGACATTTGTTGACAGTATGCGCGACCGGGATGGGCCTACTAAACCTGAGGTGCGTCGACATTTGTTGACTGTATGCGCGACCGGGATGGGCCTACTAAACCTGAGGTGCGTCGACATTTGTTGACTGTATGTGCGACCGGGATGGGCCTACTAAACCTGAGGTGCGTCGACATTTGTTGACAGTATGCGCGACCGGGATGAACCTACTAAACCTGAGGTGCGTCGACATTTGTTGACAGTATGCGCGACCGGGATGGGCCTACTAAACCTGAGGTGCGTCGACATTTGTTGACAGTATGCGCGACCGGGATGGGCCTACTAAACCTGAGGTGCGTCGACATTTGTTGACTGTATGTGCGACCGGGATGGGCCTACTAAACCTGAGGTGCGTCGACATTTGTTGACAGTATGCGCGACCGGGATGGACCTACTAAACCTGAGGTGCGTCGACATTTGTTGACAGTATGCGCGACCGGGATGGGCCTACTAAACCTGAGGTGCGTCGACATTTGTTGACAGTATGCGCGACCGGGATGGGCCTACTAAACCTGAGGTGCGTCGACATTTGTTGACTGTATGTGCGACCGGGATGGGCCTACTAAACCTGAGGTGCGTCGACATTTGTTGAGGTGTGTTGCTGTACTACACTAAAAAGTTAATCTAAAGGTCGTAATAACAAATAACAAAAGCAGTCATTATAATCTACTATATTATATCGTACAAAAATGTGTCATAGCTATGAAGCACTGTTTGTAAGATTCACTTAACGAGAATGATATTCATCCTTGCAATTATTGTGAACATGACATACTTTAAATTTCTTCATTGTAGTTTTCCTAAATTGTGCACAGCGCGCCTGTTTGTATATCTTTTTAGATGTTACAATTTTGTAAGAGTTATATCTGAGTGGAAGGTTTGCAAATAATATTACAGTTACGACTGCATTTTCTCAGCTGTTATGCCCAGCACTAATGTCTATAGTAGAGGTTCACAAACGGTGACTCTCTACTAATGTGATTTCGAAAATAATGTGGCTAAACAAGAAAAGAGTTTAAATCCAGTAAATGAAATCTACCCAACACTGAAAAGGCGTCTACATTCAGTAATCGCAAACTTTGTGGCGCTTAGAGTCAAAGCCCTGTCGGATGTGGCGGTTTGGGCGGTTGGTTCTAGCCGAAGTCCTAGAATTTCTCAGTCTGTGAAATTCCATCAGGGAGAAAAAAGCTGCATTCATTGAGAAAAGCTTTTTTGAAGCAAATACTCTTTAACATAGAACGTGTTTGCAATTGAGCCTTTTTACAATGCTGTAAGTATCATATTATGAAAAATTAAATATACAATGAATTATACAACAATTCTTTGTAAAAATAAATAATGTGTCCTAAAACGCTATTTTGTAATAGTTTACTTTTGCTTCTTATTGGAGTGGTTCCAAATTATTTCTATTTATAAGGAAATATTACATAATCGTGCCAGCAGGTAGAGATGGACCACTTACATGATGGTCAGCTGAGTGTCCCCACACTAGTGCAGGTAGGGAACCAGTAGCATACAAGGTACGGGCTAAACGTCAACATAGAAAAAAGGAATTTTCCTACAAGAAGATAAATATGTTGAATACTTTATCCTAATGCAAGTAAATACTCATAGTGTCAGTTTATAGTGGTCTGAAAATCTCAGCGCAAACGAAGCTGAATCAATTGAATTTTCCTGTCTCATATATTGATGGCAGTGTTACATACACTGTTATTCTTCCTGGGTCGAAGTTGTAGACTGAAAGTAATTCGACAAGAATTGCTTCTTCAGTGGTTGAACCTTCTCGCCCATAACGTGAACCACCAAGAACCTCCTCGCCCATAACGTGAACCACCAAGAACCTAACGTGAACCACCAAGAACCTCCTCGCCCATAACGTGAACCACCAAGAACCTCCTCGCCCATAACGTGAACCACCAAGAACCTAACGTGAACCACCAAGAACCTTCTCGCCCATAACGTGAACCACCAAGAACCTCCTCGCCCATAACGTGAACCACCAAGAACCTAACATGAACCACCAAGAACCTCCTCGCCCATAACGTGAACCACCAAGTACCTTCTCGCCCATAACGTGAACCACCAAGAACCTCCTCGCCCATAACGTGAACCACCAAGAACCTCCTCGCCCATAACGTGAACCACAAAACTCTATTTAACAGAAAGAAGAGGATTCTCGTACTGAAATGCATAGCTCTGTGTGAATAGATTTCGATACCCTTTTGGAACAAATGACATTAGAACAGTTTATTTATCGGCATTTCGTTTATTCTCTTCTCTGCTTAAACGCTGTCAAATTTCGCTATTTTTGACGAAATACAAGTATACTATCCAGGGGATGGTTTCCCCGGGGAATGAAATCGCAACTCTTCACACATAATGAAATTGATTGCTGAAACTGAAGGTAAATTGCAAGATTTTCACTTCTAAGCTTTTACTGTTTTTGTTATTAAATCACGTCACATACTTAAAAGCTGTTGATACCTGTATTTAATTAATTCGAAGATGTGTATTGAGAAAATTGAAGTAGAAGCTTATATAACAAACAGCACACAGCACTTACACATCGGAAACTCTAGACTGAAAATTGAAGGAACATAAGTGATACACGAACAAACATAAGTATAGTCCTACATAAAAACACACATGGGGGGGGTGTTACTTTATAAAATTCGTTTGTGTACATAGATGTTTTATTGCAGTAAATTGAGTTCTTTATAGAAAAATGTACAATTGTGATCTCTGATTTGTAGTTTAGGTCTGATACTACAGCGTAAGAAATTATTCAAACTGTTAAAGTGCACACCTTCAAGTAAAGTGTATACTTTCATCGAACTTAAGGAACTAAGTATAAAATTCAATATAATTCATTGGCGTTTCAAGTCCCGCCAAAATACCGAAGCAACTCTCAACCTCTTGCAAGGAGCATTTCTACGTTTTACAGGACCACTAACTTGGTTCCGTTTCTTAGCTTGACACACGAGAAACAATTAGTTTTTATCATTTTAAAGGTGTGTGTTACAACTTCAAGTACAACACGCACAATTTTACGAATTGCATTTTTAACTGAGTAATGAAAGCTCAATGATTTTTGAATTTTTGTTCACTGTGCAAACTAAATTATTATGTTTTGAGCAAAATTTATTTTTAAATTTTAAAACCCCTTGTGTTCTATGATCTGTCCTGATCCACTTATGCACCTGTACAAACATACACGCGAGGGCGAGGAATTTATAAGTTTTACTGTGATCGACAAGAAATGTTTGATATTTCGTTATTCGGATTATCAAAACAAAAATTCTGCCAATCAGTGAAATTTCTAGAAACTCTATGCAAAATTACTTTTAAAGCCTGTATAAAAAGGTTTATTCCTGCCACACGAGCTGTTGTTTGATCTCTTCATAACTGTTTGCAAAATATTTATTCAAACGCCTCTCACCGAGTTGGCAAAGAATCCAACGTTAAAACGTTATGAACTTTATTACAAAAGTGTTGTTTGACCGCAAACAGAATGATTCACGGAAGGAATTCTTTGAAGTAATTTGAAACGAAATATTCAAGTAAATACTGGGCCAAAAACTTTTGTTTTCGTTGATTAAAATAAACTTTCACTTCAAGTGTTGTATAAAAATTATAGGAATTTAGAAAAGTGCTGTTAGGATGAGTAAGGCTAATTATAAGAATTATAATAAAACGTTATTACATATTTATATACATATTTAATTCTATATATACCACAAAGTTTCTATTTGGCAGGCTATAAACCACCAGAAACTCTCCATCTGGCAGGCTATAAACCACCAAAAATTATCTATCTGGCAGGCTATAAACCACCAGAAACTCTCCATCTGGCAGGCTATAAACAACCAAAATTATCTATCTGGCAGGCTATAAACCACCAAAAATTATCTATCTGGCAGGCTATAAACCATCAGAAACTCTCTATCTGGCAGGCTATAAACCACAAAAAAATATCTATTTAGCAGGCTATAAACCACCGGAAAGTCTCTATCTGGCAGGCTATAACCATCAGAAAGACTCTATCTGGCAGGCTATAAACCATCAGAAAGTCTCTATCTGGCAGGCTATAAACCATTAGAAGGTTTCTATCTGACAGGCTATTAACCACCAAAAATTATCTATCTGGCAGGCCATAAACCATCAGAAAGTTTCTATCTAGCAGGCTATAAGCCATCAGAAAATCTCTATCTGGCAGGCTATAAACCACCAAAATGTCTCAATCTCACAGGTAATGAACCACCAGAAAATCCCTATCTGGCAGCTTATAAACGATCAGAAAGTCTCTATCTGGCAGGCTATAAATCACCAAAAATTATCTATATGGCATACTATAAACCATCAGACACTCTCTATCTGGCAGGCTATAAACCATCAGAAAGTCTCTATCTAGCAGGCTATAAACCACCAAAATATCTCTATCTCGAAGGTTATAAACCATCAGAAAGTCTCTATCTGGTAGGCTATGAACCACCAAAAAGTCTTTATCTTGCAGACTATATACCACCAATAGTCTCTATCTGGCAGGCTATAAACCGCCAAAATGTCTCTATCTCGTAGGCTATAAACCACCAGAAAATCCCTATCTGGCAACCTATAAACCATCAGAAAGTCTCTATCTGGCAGGCTTTAAACCACTGGAAAGTCTTATCCTACTGGTTTTTTTCAGTTTTTTGTACAAGAGGCATTAAATGCTCGATAGCTTCGATTATATATAAAGTATGTAGCCTATATGCACATAGGCCTACAATGAGTTTCAGGAAAGGATATAAATTACGATAGCCCTCTTATAATATTTATAAACATGTTTTTATTATTTGCTGATGTTTAAATCATTTTCAAGAGCTATTCATTGCATATACAGAAACACTATATTTGATTAAATTTTGTGATTAATGATTTCACGCAAAAACCGTTTTTATTACTAGTAAGCTACATTATTTACTTAAAATAGGCCATATATGATGCGTATAAAATCATAATTATTCCACGAGAACCATTTTAAACAATTTTTACATTGGTAAAAGAGCAGCAAAATATATTCTACTTAATATTTTATAAATATAATATAGATAAATTTTAAATAGGCTCTTAACACATTTAACGTTGTTTTAATGAAATTTTATTTCCATTTTAGAATTATTTCTTGACATAAGAATTTTGCCCTTTCCCCATTAATTCTTGGCTTGCACTCATGTAGGGCCTATGTGTGATGTATTTCTAAAGCTTGTCTTCTAATTTACTAAATATCAACACATTAAAAAAAATATTATTAAATTTCTCATAGTTTTTTTTTTTTTTATTTTAAAGATTTTACTACAAATTATGAAACAAATGTACGTTACGCAGTGGTTTAAAAATACAAACGAAATCCCGTGAGGGATTTCAATATATTCTCTCATTGTACGTGTGTCGACGATTCCGTACAGAAAGAATATTATTGGTAAAAACAATAAACCATTGTTTTAAAAACTCGAATGTGTTGATTTCGTCTGAATGCGAATACCACGCAATGAATAGCTCTGATATTATTCGGGGAATAAAAACAACGTCATGACCGAGAATTGGAGTGTTTTAAAGTTCGCGACTACTTCCGTCACATCGAGGTTTCTTTTTTATAACGCACCGAAAGAAAACATCCTAACTTACGTCAACTTATTTAGTAAATCCCGCTTGAATGTACGTATCCAAAAGATTATTTGAAATCTGCTTTTCCCGAGACCTCTCAAGCTTCCGGCCTTTGGTTTACTCTTCACAATTTACCATTTTTTTCATTTTCCAGTAGATATGTATATCTAGTTACGTGTTATATTAAGCTTGAAAGGTTTTTAAAAATGATTTTTATTTTTACAAACCTTTATTGAATTTAATAAACAATTAATTTAGAAAACTGTTACATAAATTACTTAATACAACAATTCAATTGATATGCACTCAATTGGAGTGGAAGACGTCTGTTCGATACAGAGGCGAGTTACACACTGGTGGGGCTCTGTTCTCACCACCTATATAATACAAAAGCTGCGTAAGCAGGAAGTTTCCTAGCACGCATTTTATTATTACAAGTTCACATAAATTGTTCACATAACTCCTCTATCCCTAGATGAAGCTTCGGGGGTTGGCGAAGTTTCGGCATCGGTTGAAGTCCTCTTTATCACTTTGATGAAGGCGAGGTATATAAGACTGTTGAACACGCCTCCGTAAAGGGCAATAGTCCAGATACTGATGTGGTGGGTTATCTACATAGTTGGGTCAATTCTTGAGATCGTTTCCGTGTTTATTTTATCCAATTCTAGTCGTTTAACGTTTACTGAGAATTCTGGCATATTATTCATTGAAAATTGTAATTTGGACGTGTCCATGAAAATAGGGTGACCTCCAGAGGTTGTTGATGTGTGGCTAAGTTTCATGTTGTTCAAAAAGACTGAATCATTATTTGTTTTTATCAAATATATGCCTTGAAGGGTGACGGTGGTACTTGCCTTGCGATTGGTAATTTCCAGAGTCTGCTTGTTGGGGAAGGTCGCCAGGTAAAGGTTGATTTCTGGGATCCAGTTAATTAGGTTATCTGTAACTTCCAATGCAGTATATTCGCAATTGTTGGCATCGTTGTTCCTGATGATGGACACTTCACAGTCTAATTTATGGTGGGTTAAAATGTCAAATGAGCAAAAGTATATGGAATCGGTTTTACCATTACATTCATTGTCTAAACCTAATATTACAGAATTAGACACTAATATGTACCTTAATTTTGGTATAATTGTTACATAATCTGTTTCATATTTTGTGGGTGTAGAATGTAATTTATACAATTTTAATTGGCTTTTTTCTACAATTGGTAAATTTATAAAGTATACAATCCTTTCAAAATTTAGTTTACAATTAACTTTAATCAGGTTTTCTAATTCCCACATATTTTCTATTTTGGGTTCTAAAGGTAACCTCTCATTAAAATATTTATAAATTTTGTTTAATTCTTCATATAATTTTTCGGTTGAGATAACACTAGGGTGTACAACACCTATTTTACAAAATGTAAGAGAATTTTCTAAATCTGTGATTACCTGTAACATTATGTTATATAAAATGTTCAATTGGTTTAAAATACTTCTAAACTTTTCTAGTTCAACAAAGTCATTTACATTACGATTCACAATATTTAACTTATTTTTTTATTCTACAAAGTTTTCGTCGATTACAATAAAAGTTTTATGTAATTCTTTCAAAATATTGTTACTAAAAGAGTACTGAGATTCAAGTTGATAGTGAATTTTAATTTGCTCATTTTCAATATCTTTAATTATTTTGTCATATTTTTTACTATCATATGCATCTAAATTGCCTGTTATAGATTTGATAACGGGTTCTAGTCCCTCTATAAAACCTCTTCTTATTCTTTTGTTACTATTATCTTTTAAGAGTATAATTTCTAAATTTTCCTCAATTAAATTTTTACTGTGATTAACATATTTAAAGTAATTAAATAATATCTCTTATTCTATTACTGTTACCTGTTATATATTCATTGTTTAATAAGCTACCGTTACAATTGTAGTAACTAGTTTCAAAATTTTGCAATACATCATAATAATAGGGGTCAATGTTATTTAAATGAGCAACCAAGTTTCTTACACTAAAATAGTGGACAAAGGTATAATAGGAAGACTCTAATTTGGCTGGCCCAAAGTCTATGGGGATTATTCCGAGGTTGTTATTGATTTCGTTGATTTCTACTGAGTCGGTGGCTGTGCCAATGACGAACAGGAGAGACCAGAAAATGATTTTTAGCGTTAATTACATTTTTTATCTTCTTAGGTCTTTCAATTTTCGACAAATGTATTTTTTCTTTTGTGTTATGATGTCTAGGCTTTATTTTACCAGTTTTTCTTTCCTTATTTATTGAAGTTATTTCTTCCTTGCTATATTTATTTTTCGTTTTGCCTTGTTTCTGAACTGACTTTACATAAACTTCAGTTGGTATTTCTGGAAGTGATTCTTTGTTTATATTTCTTTTTTCTAAAACTTTTTCTTTAATTTTTTTATTATTATTTCTAATGTTTTCATAGAGTATTTTTTGTTTTTTCCCTATGGTTTAAAACGTAGTCATTTACAACCTGTTTTTCTAAATCCACATCTAATAGTGTGTTTGAGTTTATGTGACCAAATAAGACTTCGCACGGCGTTATTTTCGAGACTAAATGTATGCTATTGTTTTAAGCTATTCTAGCATATTTAACTCTTTTAATTATACTGTCATTTTTGAATTCGGTTTGATTATTTAACAGCCTTATATGTTCTACTATAGTAGACTAAAATCTTTCACATAATCCGTTTGATTGGTGGTTTTGTGTACTTATAAAATGAATTTTGATTTTATGCAGGTCTAATATCTCTTTTACAACTCTATTGTTAAATTCCGTTCCATTGTCTAAAATAATAACTGTTGGTAAGCAGTAGTGTGTGAAGTAATATCATAATTTGTCAGCAATCTCTGTAGCTTGAGAACTCCCCAAGCGATAAAGCTGACCGTATCGTGAAACTATACTGAAGAAGCAGTTTTTCTCCAGAGATATTGTGTCGACGTGAATTGTTTGTAATGGTTTCTCAGATGTTGGTGTCAGATTCATTTCTAGCTGTAAGGGAATTCTGTCGTATTTAGTTCTTTGGCATATCTCACATTGGTTTATGGTATGTTTCCTGTATCTCACGGTGATTAGTTTTGCTAACATGATAATTACTTATTGTCTCCGAAGTGTATTCTTCCGAAGTTAGGTCTAACAGTTTACTGAACTAAATTTAGTTCAGTTTGCTTGAAATTTTTGGCTATGCATGATGCAAATTTCTCATAAAAGTCGTCTTCAAAATATAGATTATATTTTATTTTAGGTACCAAATACGATTTTACAAGGTTAATTATGTCATCATTTAAATTATTCTCTGATATTTTGACTAATAAACGAATTGTTTGAAGTTCCAAATAGTTTTATTGTTTTTACTTTTTTTGGTTCATATTTTACTAACGATAAGAAAATTCCAAAGTTTACAGGCTCGTCGGAAATTGGTATTTCAATTTGGGTGTTTCCTTCAAAATTAGAGTGGATAGTTTGGCCACTATTACTTCCGTCATTGTCTTCTAGGTTGGCGTTATCTTTTGCGTCGAGTTGTACGATCATGAATTAATTATCGTCCAATTCTGGGAAACAGCATTGTAGTAATTCTGCTGCAGATAACTCAAGGCCTGGTTCTACGTGTGTTGAGTGTTCGTTGACCTTTTATCGGTGACGTTTAGTTGTATTCTTGACAGGGCGTCTGCGTTTTGGTTTAGTTTACTCTTTGTGTACCTTATCTCATAATCATATTCCTCTAATTTTAATCTCCATCTTAAATGCTTGGAATTTGGTTCCTTACCTGAAAATAACCATTGTAAGGGTTTATGGTATGTATAAATTTTAAATTTTCTTCCAAATAAATAAGTCCTGAAATGTTTTGTTGCCCATTCGATTGCTAATAGCTCTTTTTCAATCGCAGAGTAATTAGTTTCGCTGTCGTTTAAACTTCTGCTGGCATACGCTATAGGAAGATCTTGTTTATTTTTGTCCTGACTTAAAATTGCTCCCGATGCATAATTGCTAGCGTCTGTCGTTAGAATAAATTCTTTTTCGAAATCTGGCTATTGTAGAAGGGTTCATTAGTTAATATATTTTTACATGTTGCAAAACATTCCATAAAGTCGTGATTATCGAGATCTATCTTTGCATTTTTCTTTAAGCAGTTAGTAAACGGTTTTGTTATTTTGGCGAAGTTTTTAATAAATTTTCGATAATAACCTAATAGTCCTAAAAATCCTTTAATTTGTTTGGTAGTCTTTAGTATTGGGTAGTTTTTTATTGTTATTATCTTTTCGGGATTGGGTTTTACTCCATTCGGCGTAACAATATGTCCTAAATATGCTACTTCTTTTCTCAAAAATTCTGTTTTATCCAACTATACTTTAAAGTTGGCTTTGCGTAATCTGTTAAAACCTTCTCTAAGTCTTCCTATATGTTCCTGAAGGCTAGTGGAATAAATTAAAATGTCATCTAAATAAAATAGGCGTGTTTCATTTTGGATTCCTCTCAGAATATTGTTCATAATTCTTTGAAATGTAGGGGGCTATTCTTTAGGCCAAAGGGCATTCTTAAAAATTCATAGTGTCCTGTTTCCGTTGAAAATGCCATTTTTTTCTATGCTATTTCTATCCATCTCTACTTGCTGAGATCCTGAGGCTAGATCTAAAGTTGTAAAATAATGAGATCGTCCTAATTTGTCTAAGATGTCCGTAATGTTTGGCAAGGGAAATTTATTGTCAATTGTTTTTTGCATTTAATCCTCTAAAATCTATCACTAATCGAAATTTTATTTTGTCAGAAGCGTCTTGTCTTTTGGGTACAACTCAGACAAGAGAGTTCCATGGAGAATTCGAAGGTCTAATAATTCCTTGTTTAAGCATGTCTTCAGTTGGTTTATTAATTTCGTTCTTGTAAATTTCTGATATCTGTAATTTCTAGAGTATACGGGAATTTCATCAGTGGTCCTAATAACATGTTTTATTTGGTTGGTGAAAGTTAAATCGTTTCATCAATATGAAATAAATCTGCATACTCTTCTATTAAACTTGTTACGGCGGATTTTTCTTCTAAGTTCATGTGTTCTATCCTAAATTTTGATAAATCTAAATTTTTCCTTATCGATTTTTTTTGTTTAAAATCTAACATATTGAAATTAGTGTTCATTTGCATTCTATCAGGTTCGAGGATATTGTATTCTTCTAAAGATTTTAATTCTAATCGTTCATTTACTGTTATTTTTACATTTTCTTCTGTGTTGTTTATAATAGGACAATAGGCTTCACCCTTGTGTACTGAAACTATACACTGTGGATTTTTTAATCCATTTAAGTGTTTGTATGGTAAGAGTCCCATTTCATCCTGAATATTTTGTATTCTAAATTTAACCGTTTGGCTAGGGCGGGCTTGTATAACATAACTTGTTGTCCCCTTTTTACGTTCTGTTCCTAACATTTGCCTTTATTATTATTATTATTATTTTGTTCTTCTGTGTTAAAATATTTAATCGGGATTTGTTTGTTGCGAAATATTAATTTATCATTCACAAAATATAAGTTAATTTTTAATTCTTTTATATTATCTAATTTAAGGAGTAAGTCGAAATCTTTATGGAAATCAAATAAATAGAATTTGGTTGTTTCTTTTCCTAAAAGTGATAGTGTACAACTGTATTTTTCTTTTGATACTCCATGAGCTGTACTCACTTCAAATAGTTCTTGTTTTAGGGTGTTTTTGAAAAATTGGAAAGCTATTGATTTTTTTATAAATGATCTCGTGCTTCCCGTGTCAATCAGCATCTTTAGGTTAGTCTTGGGATCGTGGGTGTACGGTGGTTCATTTGTGTCGTCTTCGATATGCCTGTCAGAAAATGTCTTTTTATTATGGTCAGTCCTAAAAAATTATTTTGGGTGTGATCGTCCTCTTGAGGGAATCCACATGCGTTTTCCTCTTCTGTTGAATTATCAAAGTCAATGTATCTGTCAGGGTTCTCTTGCGGTTCATAATCCGCTTGATCGGTCAGATAAGAGTTAGTCATCTGTTCAGTCAATCGATTCATAGTTTGATCGTAATTCTCTTCTTCTATTGCTTTCCCTGTCATTTGATAAAGTCTATTTTGCCTAATGGTGTTCCCTGTTTGACGTGTGGAAATGCTCGTTGGTTCTGGTTCGAATTTTTTGATGAACCTTTAGTGGTGTGTAATTATTGGATTTGTTGTTGATTTTGTTGTACGTAGGAGTTAGGTTTGGCAAATTGGTTAGGGTTGTTTTGGTAGTTGGGCTTATAATTTTGGAAGGTTTGTTTGTTAGGAATGGGTTTACGAATAGGCGGGTATTGATGGGCTCTAGGTGGGATGTTCTGTTTAACATTTTGGAATAATTTGTTATTTTTAAATTCAAAATCGTTTGTAAGCATGTTAAGTGCTTCGCTAAGAGAATTTGGATTTTTCGTGCGCATTAGCGATCCTACGAGTTCATGTAAACCCCTAAGGAGAACTCTTAACCCTAATTTCTGCACATATTCTATCAAAACATCTTTGGCCAATTGTCTTTGAGGCTCTTTATTAACAAAAAATGAGATTTGTAAATTTAATAATTTTTGAATTCTTTTATAAAACTTAAAGGGTGATTCATTATTTTCTTGTTTTAATTCGGTCATTTCTAAATTTAAGGTAAAGCAATCTCTTTTATCTGAATAGCTGGTTAACAATACTTTTCTAATCTCATGCCAATTATAAGAATTTGAATTTACTACCATTTCTAATGCTTGGCCTTTTAAGGCCAGTACAGAAGAAATTAGGTATTCATTCTGAAAGTCCTCTGGATTTTCAGTTACATAAAACTTACCGACTATTTTATCACATATGGATATAAATCTATTGAGCATAGTGAGCTCTCCATTATACTCATGTATCATATCAAGATATTCTTTCTTTAATGTTGACGTTGCCATTATTTAAAATATTATTTTTTTAAAATTATAAAAATTAAAATCAATGATATAAAATAAAAGTAATTATTACAAGTTGATCCAAAATACTTTGCTCATTAAACAAATTTTCACTTTTCACTTTCACGATATTCACTCGTGCTCTTAATAGATATGCACTCTATTACGTTTTTGTAGATATTCACTCTACTAAAGTTTTCTTGATAACGTTACAGATATTCGCTCTGTAATGAATCGAGTTTTTGCAGTATTTCGGTTATCGATTAAAATCGATGAAAATTATTTGCACTAATTTTCCCGAAATGTCCTACCGACTGCGCCAGTTACGTGTTATATTAAGCTTGAAAGGTTTTTAAAATGATTTTTATTTTTACAAACCTTTATTGAATTTAATAAACAATTAATTTAGAAAACTGTTACATAAATCTTACTTAATAAAACAATTCGATTTATATGCATTCAATCGGAGTGAGAACGTCTGTATGATACAGAGGCGACTTACACACTGCCGGGGCTCTGTTCTCACCACCTATATAATACAAAAGCTGCGTAAGCAGGAATTTTCCTAGCACGCATTTTATTATTAAAAGTTCTCATAAATTGTTCATATAACTTATATATATATATATATATATATATATATATATATATATATATATATATATATATCACTTTCAACAAGAATCTTACTTGGAATTTATGAGAGTTTACTTTCGAAGATGTATGGTATAGCCTATTTATTGTCCAGAGAGTTGATCCGCGCCAATGCAGATACCATCAATTTTCGAACGTTAACTGACATAAATACCAAGTAAGATTCTTGTTTAAGTACATATAGTGAAGTGATAAGTGAAAACATGAAAACAGTGTTGCAAAGTTAAAAATCTATATATATATATATATATATATATATATATATATATATATATATATATATATATAAATATCGCAAAATGTATTCTTGTGTATTAATAAAGAACTAAGTCAAAATACAAATACAACAATTATAATTGAATTTACAATTCAAAGCTTTTCGTTGGCTAACAGTACCAACATCATCAGGAATATTAAACAATGTACTGTTAGCCAACGAAAAGCTTTGAATTGTAAATTCAATTATAATTCTTGTATTTGTATTTTGACTTAGTTCTTTATATATATATTCATTTATGTACATGAAAAAAACATTTATGTTCTGAAAAAGAGCATTACTTTCTAACACTAGTAACAATTTAGATTTTACTGAAATAAAATTTATCAGTAACAATTTTTGAGCCAAAATAAAAAATATAGGCTACATGAGTAGTTTTATTAAAAATGTCAGTTACATTAAATCTTGTAACTAGCTAGTGAAACGGAAAATCGAAATTAAAACTGAATGTTTTCGTTTATGCTTGTTTTATGCTGCTTAATAATTTTCCATTCCTCCCCCAACACATTACACAAAAATGAAACACACGCTTGCATCACCCGTAGTGTTTATTTCAGGAAAATGAAACGTGAATTTAAAACCACGCCAATATTTTCTACTGTAACCGTTCCGTTTAGTAAAACATGGCATCGCAGCTGCTTTGTTATTCTGCCGTCTTTTTGATCCAGTGAGTAACGCTACAGTTACACAGCGCAAACGTAGTCTAAATACACGGAGGAATTACTGAGTGTGTTCAAAACTAAAGCAAAGCAAAACCTCCAATTGTTCGTTGAATTGGCATGGGTTTGTTTTTGTTACGTAACACTACACTACGCAGCAACAATAGTGCGATGTGAAATTGCTTTCAGCATCTTAAAATACAATTCATGTTATTTTTATTTTCATATACCGTAAACTTAGATATCGTAACTATGTTTGCAGCCTGATTTAAAGGTTTTTTAATTATAGCATGATAATAATGTGAATATACGTTAATGTAGTAATAAATAAAAAAATCTTTATGAGTAGTACAAAACAATATCAGAAATATTTTTGTTGAATAAAATTGCGGTTCTATCATTCATTTAAAATTTGGCAACGCTTCGATAACTATTTGTTATCCTCACTCAGGCCTTTTGAAATACACGCACATGTCGATGTTCCAATTATTTAAAATTACAATGTCTTAATAAAGTAGAAACACAACACACACGACTAATTTAACAATAGCAAATTGTTAGGCAATAGTAATTTGTTTGCTATTGTTAAATTAGTCATGTTGTGTGTTGTGGTTTTTACTCTGTTATTAAGAAATATAAGAATTGGCAATTTTAAATAATTTCAACGTCGACATGTGTGTAGGCTATATCTCAAGCGGCCTGAATGAGGCTAACCGTTGCCAACTTTTTAATAAATGACACTTGACTCACGAGACCACCGAGTTTTTATTCAACAAAATGATTTTTGTGAGTGTACACATTATAAAACATCTGATATACTTGTTAATTTAATATAATAAGTCCCCGTTATTGTTAACATAATTAATGACTTGCGTAACTTATAATTTCAGCAAATTTATGTAAAACCTACTAAAACAAATGTTTTCAATATCAGAAGGCAACCTTCGACAGTGTCTAGATGGCACTAGGAAGAGTCGTATTGCTACATAGGCCTACGACACTAACTCTTCCTTTCTTAAACAAATAATAGAAACGAGTCAAATTTCTAATGACAACAAATATAACCTAGAAATCATCCATATCAACAGAAAATAAGGACATCTCAACACACTAGAAAGATTTGAAATTTATAAATAGGCCTATAACAAATCACAAAAGGAAAATAAATTAAATGAGCAAACCCAATAAATAATACATACACCCTTCACCCTCATTATATAAAACGTACATTTAAAACCGGTGCCGCCTAGCCAAAAACACGCTTCCAAGCGGCCAATCTAGGTACTGACGAAAGTTTGTCTCAGTAGAGTTTTCAAAAATTTACTTAATTTATAAGTTCGAGACTCGTTAATTAGTTCAATAATGAGTCAAAGTTCTTCCGATCATAATGTACAATCAAATTGATGCCTTTAATTTTCTCGTCAAAGTTTACAGTATCAATATAGCCATTTTAAAAGCTAAACATTAGAAATATTCAATAGAAAATTATTTATACTCAAACTATAATCCATAAAATTCTGAAAACTGTGTGAGAAATAAATAATATTGACGTCTTAAAAAGTATTTTTTTATTGTTATTATTATTTACAAACGCACATATAACTTGATATTGTATGGGGAAGATGAATATTAAGGAGTATTATAAGTGTAATTTCCGTTTTGCTAAAATGCTAAATGTCTAACTAGCACAACTGCAATGCTTGGACAAGGCACATTCATCACGCCGGGTGGAACTTACAACCATCTCCAGTAACAGACCGCTGCCACTTTCACAGTGCTGCTCCTAGTGACCTTTAATAGAACATTGGATGGGGGCCCCTATAGCACAACTGCAATGCTTGGACAAGGCACATTCATCACGGCGGTTGGAACTTACAACCATCTCCAGTAACAGACCGCTGCCACTTTCACAGTGCTGCACCTAGTGACCTTTAATAGAACATTGGTTGGGGGCCCCTATAGCACAACTGCAATGCTTGGACAAGGCACATTCATCACGGCGGTTGGAACTTACAACCATCTCCAGTAACAGACCGCTGCCACTTTCACAGTGCTGCTCCTAGTGACCTTTAATAGAACATTGGTTGGGGGCCCCTATAGCACAACTGCAATGCTTGGACAAGGCACATTCATCACGCCGGGTGGAACTTACAACCATCTCCAGTAACAGACCGCTGCCACTTTCACAGTGCTGCTCCTAGTGACCTTTAATAGAACATTGGTTGGGGGCCCCTATAGCACAACTGCAATGCTTGGACAAGGCACATTCATCACGGCGGTTGGAACTTACAACCATCTCCAGTAACAGACCGCTGCCACTTTCACAGTGCTGCACCTAGTGACCTTTAATAGAACATTGGTTGGGGGCCCCTATAGCACAACTGCAATGCTTGGACAAGGCACATTCATCACGCCGGGTGGAACTTACAACCATCTCCAGTAACAGACCGCTGCCACTTTCACAGTGCTGCACCTAGTGACCTTTAATAGAACATTGGTTGGGGGCCCCTATAGCACAACTGCAATGCTTGGACAAGGCACATTCATCACGCCGGGTGGAACTTACAACCATCTCCAGTAACAGACCGCTGCCACTTTCACAGTGCTGCTCCTAGTGACCTTTAATAGAACATTGGTTGGGGGCCCCTATAGCACAACTGCAATGCTTGGACAAGGCACATTCATCACGGCGGTTGGAACTTACAACCATCTCCAGTAACAGACCGCTGCCACTTTCACAGTGCTGCACCTAGTGACCTTTAATAGAACATTGGTTGGGGGCCCCTACAGCACAACTGCAATGCTTGGACAAGGCACATTCATCACGCCGGGTGGAACTTACAACCATCTCCAGTAACAGACCGCTGCCACTTTCACAGTGCTGCTCCTAGTGACCTTTAATAGAACATTGGTTGGGGGCCCCTATAGCACAACTGCAATGCTTGGACAAGGCACATTCATCGCGCCGGGTGGAACTTACAACCATCTCCAGTAACAGACCGCTGCCACTTTCACAGTGCTGCTCCTAGTGACCTTTATTAGAACATTGGTTGGGGGCCCCTATAGCACAACTGCAATGCTTGGACAAGGCACATTCATCACGGCGGTTGGAACTTACAACCATCTCCAGTAACAGACCGCTGCCACTTTCACAGTGCTGCACCTAGTGACCTTTAATAGAACATTGGTTGGGGGCCCCTATAGCACAACTGCAATGCTTGGACAAGGCACATTCATCACGCCGGGTGGAACTTACAACCATCTCCAGTAACAGACCGCTGCCACTTTCACAGTGCTGCTCCTAGTGACCTTTAATAGAACATTGGTTGGGGGCCCCTACAGCACAACTGCAATGCTTGGACAAGGCACATTCATCACGCCGGGTGGAACTTACAACCATCTCCAGTAACAGACCGCTGCCACTTTCACAGTGCTGCTCCTAGTGACCTTTAATAGAACATTGGTTGGGGGCCCCTATAGCACAACTGCAATGCTTGGACAAGGCACATTCATCACGCCGGGTGGAACTTACAACCATCTCCAGTAACAGACCGCTGCCACTTTCACAGTGCTGCTCCTAGTGACCTTTAATAGAACATTGGTTGGGGGCCCCTATAGCACAACTGCAATGCTTGGACAAGGCACATTCATCACGCCGGGTGGAACTTACAACCATCTCCAGTAACAGACCGCTGCCACTTTCACAGTGCTGCTCCTAGTGACCTTTAATAGAACATTGGTTGGGGGCCCCTATAGCACAACTGCAATGCTTGGACAAGGCACATTCATCACGCCGGGTGGAACTTACAACCATCTCCAGTAACAGACCGCTGCCACTTTCACAGTGCTGCTCCTAGTGACCTTTAATAGAACATTGGTTGGGGGCCCCTATAGCACAACTGCAATGCTTGGACAAGGCACATTCATCACGCCGGGTGGAACTTACAACCATCTCCAGTAACAGACCGCCGCCACTTTCACAGTGCTGCTCCTAGTGACCTTTAATAGAACATTGGTTGGGGGCCCCTATAGCACAACTGCAATGCTTGGACAAGGCACATTCATCACGCCGGGTGGAACTTACAACCATCTCCAGTAACAGACCGCTGCCACTTTCACAGTGCTGCTCCTAGTGACCTTTAATAGAACATTGGTTGGGGGCCCCTATAGCACAACTGCAATGCTTGGACAAGGCACATTCATCACGCCGGGTGGAACTTACAACCATCTCCAGTAACAGACCGCTGCCACTTTCACAGTGCTGCACCTAGTGACCTTTAATAGAACATTGGTTGGGGGCCCCTACAGCACAACTGCAATGCTTGGACAAGGCACATTCATCACGCCGGGTGGAACTTACAACCATCTCCAGTAACAGACCGCTGCCACTTTCACAGTGCTGCTCCTAGTGACCTTTAATAGAACATTGGTTGGGGGCCCCTATAGCACAACTGCAATGCTTGGACAAGGCACATTCATCACGCCGGGTGGAACTTACAACCATCTCCAGTAACAGACCGCTGCCACTTTCACAGTGCTGCTCCTAGTGACCTTTAATAGAACATTGGTTGGGGGCCCCTATAGCACAACTGCAATGCTTGGACAAGGCACATTCATCACGCCGGGTGGAACTTACAACCATCTCCAGTAACAGACCGCTGCCACTTTCACAGTGCTGCTCCTAGTGACCTTTAATAGAACATTGGTTGGGGGCCCCTATAGCACAACTGCAATGCTTGGACAAGGCACATTCATCACGGCGGTTGGAACTTACAACCATCTCCAGTAACAGACCGCTGCCACTTTCACAGTGCTGCACCTAGTGACCTTTAATAGAACATTGGTTGGGGGCCCCTATAGCACAACTGCAATGCTTGGACAAGGCACATTCATCACGGCGGTTGGAACTTACAACCATCTCCAGTAACAGACCGCTGCCACTTTCACAGTGCTGCTCCTAGTGACCTTTAATAGAACATTGGTTGGGGGCCCCTATAGCACATTCCACAATCTCGATCTTTTTCATTTTCTAGCACTTTTAGCCATTTTTATTCCCACAATATAATTATTAAATGTAATTGAGATATGTCATAATGACACCGTAAAATCATGAAACTTTGAGGAAGAAGATTTTAAGTTAAAATGCCTATCTATTTTGATATTGTATCCTGCCATTCGTCAGAGCTCTCGATTATTTACTTTAGGTAAATATTCCTAAATTGCTTTAGGATTCACTTTACGGTTGCGAAACTGTACTTTTGTGTAGATATATGTACAGTACCATTTACTGTAGATTATGAGATTAACGAGACTCCATCTTAAAAAAAAAAAATATTTAAAAATTCTAAAAATATGTAGCTATTATTTTAAATAGCTGCAAGTTAACTTTCCTTACCTAAATCCCTCATATTTAGGCCTATATCCAAGACGGAACAGCAAAGCTACTTTTAATGACTGAAAGCCATTTTACTTTCAAGAATTCGTTTTTAATCCTTTTAAAGCTTCTTAGAAAGCCTTGCTGTTCCAATAATGGCCGTCCCATTGCCTTTTGTAACTAATCAAAAGTGGGTTAAGTATTCGACACCGCAAAGAATTGGTTTCAAACTTTGTTAGTTGTCCTTTTCGCCTTATAAATCGAACATTTTGGAATCAGCAACAATGAATCAATATAATTGTTTCTATAACTTACCATATGAACTATTTATATTCACGTTTATTATTGAACAACCAGCATGAACTTTAAAAACAATAACTATTTTCATTTTCTAGAGTCAAACGTGAATGGAAGGAAAATTGACAGATAATTTCCGCTTCTCACATTCATTTTCTAGAGTCAAACGTGAATGGAAGGAAAATTGACAGATAATTTCCGCTTCTCACATTCATTTTCTTGAATCAAACGTGAATGGAAGGAAAATTGACAGATAATTTCCGCTTCTTACATTCATTTTCTAGAGACAAGCGTGAGGTGAAGGAAAATTGACAGATAATTTCCGCTTCTCACATTCATTTTCTAGAGACAAGCGTAAATGGAAGGAAAATTGACAGATAATTTCCGCTTCTCACATTCATTTTCTAGAGACAAACGTGAATGGAAGGAAAATTGACAGATAATTTCCGCTTCTCACATTCATTTTCTAGAGACAAACGTGAATGGAAGGAAAATTGACAGATAATTTCCGCTTCTCACATTCATTTTCTAGAGACAAACGTGAATGGAAGGAAAATAGACAGATAATTTCCACTTCTCACATTTTCTGTATTTGTGATACTTTAGAAATACGTAACGACTACAAAATTTTCTTTCATAATCCCTTCAGTCTATTGAGGGCGTATTCAGGTTTTTAGTTATTTCATCTAGTACGAGTAGGCCTTACATAAATAAGCAATTAGTCTTATCCAGGTTGTTAAAAAGTGTCTACTTCATTTAGGGCTACTGAAAAGTAATTAATTAACAGTAGCCCATATCTATTCTATACACATGGGTTTTTTGCATAAATACCAAAAGTGATTTAAAACAAATTATTATTATAAACATAGTTTTAGGTGATAGCTTTCGTGTTACAGATTTAATAAGTGCAAATGTTTCATAATCAGAACGTCTTGTTACAAATGTTGTAAGTTTTTCAACGATTTTTATTCATGAATTTATGATAAAACATTCTTTACCACATAAAAACGCGTTTCAGCTGTATAAAATAAGGCTCCCTGCATAGGCTAAACCTCTAACCGTCTTTATATATTTCTGCTAAATAAATGTACCATACAACCTGGTAAAAGCTTTAAACAATTTTATTTAAACATTTTTACTGACGAAATGTTTCTTGTATAGCCTATATATATATATAAAAAGTGAGAGAGAGTGTGTGTACGTGCGTGTGTATTTTCTTATTGCTTATATTTATTACTACAAAAGTTTCTTAATAAAATTAACAATGTAAGCAATTTGATCTAAGCTTTTCGCCGACAGTGTCAGCATTTTAAAGAAAGAAATTCATTGAGCTAAAACAGAGCACTGAACCATGGCTTAAGACCAGATTTATAAATAAATTATTTTAGATTTGCTATTGTGTTGACACTTAATGGATTGCAAGCTCTTGAAAATCCTGACACTGTATGTCGGCGAAAGGTTTAGTGCAGATTGTTAATCTAAATCTTGTGAAGATATGCTTGTAGCGTGTGTGTGATCGTTGCAACTGTATTGTTTTAATTTTCCACATTACCAACTGCTTTTAGTGAAATTGTTTTACGTTCCATTGAAAATATTGAAAATAACCGTTATTCTAATATTAAATACATGTTAGTGTTTTTAGGGGAAATTGGTTATGTTGCTTTCAATTATACTTTTAATAAATTTGTTTAAAATTAATAAATTAAATTGAAAATATATTATTTTTGTTGAATAAAAAACAAATAAAATTCATACAAAACAATTACGTTTTCATAAAGAATGTAAATTAGGGTTGTTGAAAAGCAAATATTTACCTGATAAATTTAGCTAATACTTAGGCCTTGTTATACCTGAATGTTAACGGTAACGCATCTTTCACTTTACAAAGATTTTTCGTATTTCTGTAGTGAGATGTAAAAAAAAATACTACTCACAGATATAAAAAAAATTATTAATTATTTTCTCTTTACCGGTTCCTGCACTAGTTCACTATGTTTGTTACAAATTTCGCAAAAATATGAAAATTTTTTCATTCAATTCGAAATCGTAAAAATTTGGGCTAATAGAATATAGCTTTAAGACTATATGAATAAGTATATGTATGGATCTATATGTGTAGAGAATTAGGTGCCTTAAATGTAAATATTTCAGAGGGTGTATTCAGTATGTTTGATAGCTACTCCGAACGCAAGTGTGTGCCCGTGTGTACGCATGAGTGTGTATTATGCTGTTAAATTTACCTATTGTTTATTGAATTACTGTTATTGTGATACCTTTTTATTTACACTTGTTTTACTACTTTATGTCATTAATAACAAAATTAGAAGATTTCCTAACATATATAGACCCGAATATAATTTAATTTTCTTATACTAGGGTAACACTCAAATATTTTTTGTGTCAGGCTTTATCCATCTTGTGTAAAGTTATAGTCAACGTTGGGTAATTTTCTTTTATTAGTAAAATAATGAAGATTTAGTTATACAGATTCGAAAATATTTGTTCCTTAATAACAAAATCATTCAAAGATATGAAACAGTAATAATTTAATTGATAAAATGTAAAATTCAAGTAAATTCTACTCACCTATAAGTTAACTGCTCAAGGTTTCTTCCAATAAGGCAACCCCCAAATAAAATATAGACTATTGTATTAAAGGATATGGGTTGGTGATCATTGCCAGGCACCAGTTCCTAGGCCTCGAAGTCTGGTCCAAGTATTTTAAAGAGATCGCTACAAAACCCGGATACGGAAGTTCTTCTTCCTCTTCTCCTTCCTCTTCCCCTTCGTCTTCCTCGTCCTCGAAATCCGACAAAGCTGCCACGTCCGAATCGGAGCCGTTCTCCGGGTCACTGTGCGGCTGGGGGTAACGCGGGTAGCCGTACTGAACTGACATTTTTATTCTAGTTATTCTTTCACAAAAGAAAAAACTACCTATACCTTCTTAAACGTTCAAACGTTTTCTCTCACTCCTACAATTTAATTTTAATTGGGAACCTATTAAAGCGTACTTTGGAGTACAAAAATTTGGAAACGATCGGTTTTTTTTATAAATCAACAGTAGTACTACTAAATTTACGTATTTGGTTTAGACATTTTTAAAAAATGGATTCTAGAGAAACGGTAACGAGAGCGATGATGACTGAGGCGAAACAGATCTGAAAAATAAACAAGCAATATATTAGTTTGAAAACTGCTACAATGTAAATACAGAATTTATTTTTATTCTAAAATAAAAATCTACATCTACACAAATGAAAAAAGAAAATCTACGTATTGTAGTTGAAGAAGAGATTTGGTAAAAATGGGAAATTCTCTATAAAAGGGATTTTTTTCACGGAAACAATAACATTTTTAATACTTTAAAACTAATTTAAAAAATACTTAACCAAGTGAATACGTAATCGCTTACTTGCTGACGCGTGTCAAAACATTCGTTCCTTTTACGAAGCTAACCTTCTACTGGCGGCATCGATTAGGTGTAAAGGTTCTAATTGTAATGGATTTATGACTGTGGAATGGGGTGGGTCGTTTGAGTTGGTGTCGTATAATAGAAAAGACTGTTGGCTTTAAAGTGTGTGTGATCATTTAATACGTTTTCTTTATCCGTTGCGTAGTGTTTGTAGATTTCATATTTTTCTAAGGCTGTTAGTTTTTTACTTTGTTTTAATGTGTGTAGAACATTTAAATTAGTGTGTATGTCGGGAATAAATCCATTCCCGTTAGAGGCTTTACACAAAACCGATGCCACCAGTAGAGGGTTAGCTTCGTAAAAGGAACGAATGTTTTGAAACGCGTCAGCAAGTAAGCAATTACGTATTCACTTGGTTAAGTATTTTTAAAATTAGTTTAATCAGTGAATTCAAGATGATTACATCAAGCAACTTTAAAATTGTTTAAGAAAATTAAATAAAAAGAAATACTATACATATGAGGAGAGATATTTTAAAATAAATATTTCAAACGAATTTACGTTGTGCTATTTCACATAAGAATATGAATGAGGTACTTTGTCTCGTCACGATTTCAAATTTCATGGCATTAAAGGCATAATACATTGTTATAATCCATAAAATTGAACAGGATTTCAAATCACCAGTTTTATAAACAAGCACATAGGAAAGGAGAGGTTTTTATAACACAATATGAAATGTCTTCATATAACAACATAAAATATTAAATTGTCTTTATGAAACTTAGGACGACAACGAAAGATGTAAATTCCTTAGAAATAAATTCCTGTCGTAAAAGTAGCACACTACATGCAACAGATGGTGCAACAACCCGTCGGTTTATACATATTTATGCATGTGTTGTTCCTGGAATGCTACTTCATTATTTACTAGAGATGGCGCATTCTATGGATTTACGTAAATCTTAAGGCATAAACAAACCATTTATTGCTTTACATTTACTATATATGACTGTAATATTATATTTAAGTTACATATATTACGCTAATGTATAGTGAGCTGCTAAAACAACGCCCAAAAAATTTGAGAAAGACAAATGCATATCGGTAGGTTTGTATTATATTAACACTTGCATTAGAAAATAAGAATGGTAGATTACAAAATAAATAAAACCCCTTTAGATAAAATAAGAACTTGGGAAAAAATATGTAAAGATTGTAAAATAAACTCATAAAGTCCTCTCATTCTCGGAGAGTAAAAGATTTTGTAAGATGTGTAACAGTATCATAATAAACTAACAGCTGATGCGAATTAATTTTATTTAATAAAGACACATTTCAAATACAGTCGCACGTGACCGGAGGTTTCAATTTTTGCTTCAGTTTGAGGTGCAAGGAGATTTATCAACATTAACCTACCTATAACAGCAACGCTCAAACTATACCTATGTTTGAATATTTAAATGTGTTTAAATAATTAAAATATGGCCTATTTTTTAAATTTTTATTGTTTTATCAATACGTTTTTGGTGACTCAAAATGTTCTGTTAATATTTTATATTTTGAATTTATTATTTTATGTATAATTTTTAAGTAGCTTTATTATTATAGCCTATATACTTAATGACTTTACTAATCTATTACTTGTTCAATTTAATAAAATATTACAAGTGGTGGATTTAGACGGTTTGTAATTGGCATATGGATAAGTTTGTTTGCAATGTTATATGGATATTATCTGTTGTATTTTACAATATTTTAACTTAAACAATATCTGATTAGAACCTCCTTAGTGTAGTTTAATCACTGATGAAGCCAACGTAGTTGTCGAAGTTGTTCTTTTTAAATTTGTGTTGTGAGAAAAGTGCATATTTATCAAAATAGTTAAACAAATAATGTGATAGGATTGTCATATTTACAATTGTATTTAATGTCAAATCTTTACGTGTTTTATATAGTGTATTTTGTATCTGTATACCTTCCTACCCGAAGGTATATCCGATAAATACGCGAATAGATTTAATATAGCGGCTACCACGCGTTGTATACTATACATTGTTTAGCCCTGACTTCTTGCTCGCGTGTATCCTGAGGAGTAGGTCCGTACTGCCGGTTGAGATTATTTCTCTTGTGCGTGTTTTCACTGTTCGTTGAAATTTCGATTGCCGAAATAACTGGTAAGCAACTGAAGATTACATTTTTGGTGAAACTCGGAAAAATCTCTAGAAAATATCGATATGTTGAGAGTGTAACATGTTAAATATGTTTTTGACAACAACTCAGTATATTGCATGAATATTTAATTTTTTTTATTAACATAAAATCAGCCTGATATTTAAAAGAATTTTTGTTTTGGGAATATTGTTGGACCGCGATTAGGGAGGAAGGCATATTGTAGTTCCTCGGTAACCCACAGGATGCATCTATCAGGACGAATAGTGGTGGGTATTAGGATAACTGGAATTTAGGCCTTGGTGGTCTATCGTTTTACAGCCGCCGTGACCTAAGACGGGTCATGGGTTGCAATCGTTAATATTTCTTTCTGATGGAAGTAATAAATTACTTTTCAAAATTTAATAACGAAGTGAAAATGTGTTGGTAAATTTTAATAAGTACCTTTGTACTATTAAAATTACCTTTTGTTTCTTTTAAAATTTTTAAAATAAACTAAACGAGAATAAGGAATTTCCCGAGGTATGTTTAAAATTTAATTTCTCATTATGTTTTGATAGAATGAAATCAGTAAATACACAAAAAGTAACCAGTATGGCTAACAATATGTAAAAGATGTGAAACTTTTTATAATTTAAATTAATATTGTTATAATTATAAAGCTTTAAAGCGTATTTTTTTTATAAAATCCTCTTTTAATAATTCAAAATAAGAACTTAATGTGGTATATCTTTCTTCAGTGTGATTTGAATAGAAAGCGAGATTGCCCAAGTAAAATCTTTAGATATAACTGTTTATGTGAGCAATTGATCCAGTAAATCTTTATAAAATGTAAATAATAATTTATATGTGAATAAATAAGTTATAATTAATTAAATGATGCTTAAATAACCGAAAGGTTACAAACGCTATATTATCCATGTTGTAATATACAGCATTACAATGATTATTCTGTAAAGAATTTGTTTGTTTTTCGGTGGATTAAGTGATTTAAAGATGGCGAGATTATATACAAAAATGTTTAAAGACCGTCTTACGTTGATTAAAACGCTACTCGTATACGGCCCTTGTACATACAAATTGCCGAACATCTGATCGCTAAAGAGTTTTTTTTCAAAATAGGTACAAACAGATCAAATAGCTAGAATGTGTTGAAAATATTCAGCTGAAGAAAATGGTGGATTTTTGAATAGGGTGATCACTGTAGATGAATCTTGGTTTTAGGAATATTTATTTTAACTAAAATCGCAAATCAAGAAGTGGAGAGAACATAAGCATTGGGTGTCCGCAGGTTTCTGGCAAACATTTCACTACCATCAACGACAATTATTAGTATTATTGAGAGGAAACAACAATAGGAAGATATGGAAAAAACAAAGTAAGAAAAATATTAAAAACCGTCTTATCAAGGACTTCCAGGAGTCCAGAATATGGCTAAATTTGATTAATATAAACATTAGGTTCTTTCATGCGTCATTGTGTTCTTTATATCTTTCTTATATTTTGTTTTGTTTGTATAATTTGTAAAGATTTTAAAACGTTTAATGTTGGACGAACTTAAAATATATTTAAATAAATATAAAAAGGGCAACTTAATTGAAGATAAACTCATGAAGCAAGAAATGCGGAAACGATGTTACCCCATACAAACTACATAAGATTTTACAACGTCAGACGTAAGTTGTCGATTTAATAAAACTCACCAGGCTAAGTTAAGGTATTTTTAATTAGTCAATTTTCTAATGTTACTGATACATTAGCCGGCGTAAACGTTAAACCAGTGAATACAGATAAATACAATAATAGAGGAACAAATAATACACACGTTTCTGTGTATTCGATGTCATTTAATTATTTTTCAAAGAAGGCAGCAAATATCTAGGTCACTACTAAGAGACCACGCCATGTCGAAATGCTGCGAGTAAGATATTTTCTGAACAGAGCTGAAAAACATACAGAAATTTAATACATTTTCATTCTGTTTCAACCGTAAAACATTCATATTTGTTGATTCCATCTTCACGTGAGCTACTAGTTTTCACTAAACACTTGTAAATATTTACAAACTTGCCTATAGTAGCACTTACTTATAATTGTTGAGGACGGCCGTTTCGGGAGATGTGTCTGAGTAACTCAACTTGCCTATAGTAGCACTTACTTATATTTGTTGAGGACGGCCGTTTCAGGAGATGTGTCTGAGTAACTCAACTTGACTATAGGCAAGTTTGTAAATATTTACAAACTTGCCTATAGTAGCACTTACTTATAATTGTTGAGGACGGCCGTTTCGGGAGATGTGTCTGAGTAACTCAACTTGCCTATAGTAGCACTTACTTATATTTGTTGAGGACGGCCGTTTCGGGAGATGTGTCTGAGTAACTCAACTTGACTATAGGCAAGTTTGTAAATATTTACAAACTTGCCTATAGTAGCACTTACTTATAATTGTTGAGGACGGCCGTTTCGGGAGATGTGTCTGAGTAACTCAACTTGCCTATAGTAGCACTTACTTATATTTGTTGAGGACGGCCGTTTCAGGAGATGTGTCTGAGTAACTCAACTTGACTATAGGCAAGTTTGTAAATATTTACAAACTTGCCTATAGTAGCACTTACTTATATTTGTTGAGGACGGCCGTTTCAGGAGATGTGTCTGAGTAACTCAACTTGACTATAGGCAAGTTTGTAAATATTTACAAACTTGCTTATAGTAGCACTTACTTATATTCGTTGAGGACGGCCGTTTCGGGGGATGTGTCTGAGTAACTCAACTTGACTATAGGCAGGTTTGTAAATATTTACAAACTTGCCTATAGTAGCACTTACTTATATTTGTTGAGGACGGCCGTTTCGGGAGATCTGTCTGAGTAACTCAACTTGACTATAGGCAAGTTTGTAAATATTTACAAACTTGCTTATAGTAGCACTTACTTATATTCGTTGAGGACGGCCGTTTCGGGAGATGTGCCTGAGTAACTCAACTTGACTATAGGCAGGTTTGTAAATATTTACAAACTTGCCTATAGTAGCACTTACTTATATTTGTTGAGGACGGCCGTTCCGGGAGATGTGTCTGAGTAACTCAACTTGCCTATAGTAGCACTTACTTATATTTGTTGAGGACGGCCGTTTCGGGAGATGTGTCTGAGTAACTCAACTTGCCTATAGTAGCACTTACTTATATTTGTTGAGGACTGCCGTTCCGGGAGATGTGTCTGAGTAACTCAACTTGCCTATAGTAGCACTTACTTATATTTGTTGAGGACGGCCGTTCCGGGAGATGTGTCTGAGTAACTCAACTTGCCTATAGTAGCACTTACTTATATTTGTTGAGGACGGCCGTTCCGGGAGATGTGTCTGAGTAACTCAACTTGCCTATAGTAGCACTTACTTATATTTGTTGAGGACGGCCGTTCCGGGAGATGTGTCTGAGTAACTCAACTTGCCTATAGTAGCACTTACTTATATTTGTTGAGGACGGCCGTTCCTGAAGATGTGTCTGAGTAACTCAACTTGCCTATAGTAGCACTTACTTATATTTGTTGAGGACGGCCGTTTCGGGAGATGTGTCTGAGTAACTCAACTTGACTATAGGCAAGTTTGTAAGTATTTACAAACTTGCCTATAGTAGCACTTACTTATATTTGTTGAGGACGGCCGTTCCTGAAGATGTGTCTGAGTAACTCAACTTGCCTATAGTAGCACTTACTTATATTTGTTGAGGACGGCCGTTCCTGAAGATGTGCCTGAGTAACTCAACTTGCCTATAGTAGCACTTACTTATATTTGTTGAGGACGGCCGTTCCTGAAGATGTGTCTGAGTAACTCAACTTGCCTATAGTAGCACTTACTTATATTTGTTGAGGACGGCCGTTTCGGGAGATGTGTCTGAGTAACTCGACTATAGGCAGGTTTGTAAATATTTACAAACTTGCCTATAGTAGCACTTACTTATATTCGTTGAGGACGGCCGTTTCGGGAGATGTGTCTGAGTAACTCAACTTGACTATAGGCAAGTTTGTAAGTATTTACAAGTGTTTAGCGTAAAACATTGTTATTGAGAGTGGCCAGTTGCTACGTTTTCGGGTCCGAATTATTTCAACAATGTTTTTTTGCTCAATATGGAAAAGACGTTGGGGTGCGCGTGAATGTGAATTATGTATTTAACACGCATGAGCGTATAAAATTAAATCTGAAAAATAAAGCATAAACAACACCAATCAAAAATAAATACATTAAAAACATTGCCACCCCTCAATAGAGGAACCTTTCCCATTACTGTGGCTATAAAATAAACATTTTTCCAAAATTGCAGAATAAATCGTCCTTGATATAGCACCCTCTGTAGCTTATTTACAGAAAACGGTTTTATTTAAATGCCAGTAAAGCCAATATTTAGCCAATTAATAACAGACAATGGTTTCGGGACTGACGTATGCAGCACAATTAACTTGAGGACCATACTGAGTGTTGGGGGGAGTTTTTTATATCACAGATGTGTGATTTGATGTTATGTCAATCTTCCGTAAATTAACGTAGTGATGAATGTGCAGAATAAATCACCAGGCTTAGGCTACACACATTTAGGGATGTAGTACAAATACCTCAGCTACTGGGACTGTATATTGAATGAATATTTTCTATTATAAATGATATTTTGAGGATTTAAATAATTTTAACAAATTGGTTTATCTTAATAAGTGATGTAAAGTTACGGAATGTAATGGGTTGAAAATAAAACAGATTAATAGATAAATAAGAGCGTGTTCGATGCCAACATAACTTAAGGCGACTCTGTTTGCAGGTTATTCTACAATTGTTACAAATATAAACCAGACCGAGCGCATAGAGATAGCAGTCCGAAGACTCTTGATTCGGAAGCAGAGAGGAGCGCTGCTAGAACATTAGCTGTCACTAAAATTAATGTACTTTTGGGTAAGATGGAAATTAATCCACACAGTATAAGGTAATGTCACGTTTTATAAAATGTGTCTCTTCTAAAAGCATACGGATATTATGTATGCTGAGAAACCTGCATGTTTTAAAACACCGATCAATATATTCCGTAAAATGTGACCCTAAAGCAACGCATTTTGATGCATGTGCCATAATTAGCTCCACAACTATGCAAGAGTGCGCTTACAAAATAGTGTATTTAACAAGCGGCCCATTTACGGAAAACCCTCTTCTGTAAATTGCGTAATTTACTGCACACTTGTAAAGGTGACGGAATAGAACGGCGTCAAGTACTAGACAATAGCATAGGTTAGAAAAACCTCTACAACTGTGCAATATTTAAGTAAGAACACTAGTGTATAAAAAGTGTATTATTCAATGCAAGAAAGTGCTTTGGCGTTTAAGTTACGAAATCTGTGCGTATTGTAGCATTCACAAAGTATTATTGATCCATGAAGGTTTCACATTAATCTCTACAACTGTGCAAGGTGTGATATGTAACATTTGAGCTTTTCTAAGAATAATATCTGATGCAAGAAAGTGCTTTGTCGTTTACGATTTGTATCTGTGCGTAATGTAGCATTCACGAAGTATTAAGGATTGATATATATTGCACAATAATCTCTACAACTGTGCAAGGTGTGATATGTAACATTTGAGCATTTCTAAGAATAATATCTGATGCAAGAAAGTGCTTTGTCGTTTACGATTTGTATCTGTGCGTAATGTAGCATTCACGAAGTATTAAGGATTGATATATATTGCACAATAATCTCTACAACTGTGCAAGGTGTGATATGTAACATTGAGCTTTTCTAAGAATAATATCTGATGCAAGAAAGTGCTTTGTCGTTTACGATTTGTATCTGTGCGTAATGTAGCATTCACGAAGTATTAAGGATTGATATATATTGCACAATAATCTCTACAACTGTGCAAGGTGTGATATGTAACATTTGAGCTTTTCTAAGAATAATATCTGATGCAAGAAAGTGCTTTGTCGTTTACGATTTGTATCTGTGCGTAATGTAGCATTCACGAAGTATTAGGGATTGATATATATTGCACAATAATCTCTACAACTGTGCAAGATGTAATATGTAACATTGAGCTTTTCTAAGAATAATATCTGATGCAAGAAAGTGCTTTGTCGTTTACGATTTGTATCTGTGCGTAATGTAGCATTCACGAAGTATTAGGGATTGATATATATTGCACAATAATCTCTACAACTGTGCAAGATGTAATATGTAACATTGAGCTTTTCTAAGAATAATATCTGATGCAAGAAAGTGCTTTGTCGTTTACGATTTGTATCTGTGCGTAATGTAGCATTCACGAAGTATTAGGGATTGATATATATTGCACAATAATCTCTACAACTGTGCAAGATGTAATATGTAACATTGAGCATTTCTAAGAATAATATCTGATGCAAGAAAGTGCTTTGTCGTTTACGATTTGTATCTGTGCGTAATGTAGCATTCACGAAGTATTAGGGATTGATATATATTGCACAATAATCTCTACAACTGTGCAAGATGTAATATGTAACATTGAGCTTTTCTAAGAATAATATCTGATGCAAGAAAGTGCTTTGTCGTTTACGATTTGTATCTGTGCGTAATGTAGCATTCACGAAGTATTAGGGATTGATATATATTGCACAATAATCTCTACAACTGTGCAAGATGTAATATGTAACATTGAGCATTTCTAAGAATAATATCTGATGCAAGAAAGTGCTTTGTCGTTTACGATTTGTATCTGTGCGTAATGTAGCATTCACGAAGTATTAGGGATTGATATATATTGCACAATAATCTCTACAACTGTGCAAGATGTAATATGTAACATTGAGCTTTTCTAAGAATAATATCTGATGCAAGACAGTTACTCCATTTACAAAACTAGTACTCAGGTCCCACTTGTACAAAACGTTAGCCGTATTTCTGTCAAAGGAATTGATAATATACTTACCAATAATTGTCGTTAAGTGTTTTTAGAAATCATCACTACGTTAAGTGCTACGTATCTCTGCATCTAATCTAACGAAAAATTAAGGTTTGACCTTTCTACTTGGGAGGCTATTCTAAAATAATGAACATTTATATAATAATACACCCCTAAGTAAAACGTAACAGTAATTAGGCTTAAAGTAGCAACTGCCGTAAATAAAATGTTCATTAGGTATTGGAAATATACTTTACACCAGGGGTCGGCAACACATGAGGCCCACCGATGATTTTTTTGGGGGCCCGCCACAAACGTCTAAACATTTATTAAAATAATATATATTTTTTTTAATTCAGTGTTTGTACAGCCAAGTATAATTAATTTACGTACAGGGACGATTCATCTGCCCATTTTTTTATATACATTTTGAGCTATATTTTGTGCCACCAAGAATGTGTTTGATTCGCAGAAGGGTTTTTATAAACCCTAGTTTCCATAAAGATAATGAAGATTGAATGGCGACTCTCACGGGAGCGACCTTGACGCTAATATGACGTTCCGGCTCTATAGGTTGTGGTCGGAACATATCGGGCGGCAGTTTCGAATAACTAGTGGTCCGCCTCCAGTGTCTGTGTGCCGTGTAGATAGGCAATATCCTACCTTAAACAGCTCGAATTGTTTCTGCTCGCTACCCGATAATAACTTCCTATTTTAATATCTATGTTGCCTGTTTATTAACGGTTAAGACAATTTATTACTTTTTTTACTGAATACATGTTCATACTCAGTTTGTTTATAAAACGTTTTTTTACAAATTTTAAAAAGAGAGTGGAAATATTTTGGTTTTTGACTGACATTGGTTTTGTGAAGTACACTATTTTATAAAACCATAGTTTTTTTGCTCCCCTTTCTGTTTTAAAGCGTTCAAGCAGCTGTTCACCGAATGTTACTTCCTAATCTGAGTCCTTGGCGTTTTTTCTCGGAGTTTTTGCGACAAAAAACAGCATTTTGTTAGACTGTAAATGTTTCCCTGCGTTGTTTCTTCTTATAACGTATTACATGGATAATGAATGGTATAGCTGGTAGTTCCAGTCCCTGAAAGGTACTTATGGAACCGTATTCGTTGTTTGCAGTAAATAGCACACAACCATTCTGTGATATGAAACTAGAGATTGAAGAGGAAGATGAGTCACCTGATCTTGAGAATCCCTTTTACTTGAACCAATCACAACTTGATCACTTGATGAATAAAATCCTCTATTAACAATTTCATACCGCTTTCTGACATATATTGGCTTGTTTTACTGATCGAAATCATTCCCATTTTAAAGAAATATATTTTATAAAATTCGCACTAGTAGTTTAGAGGTTGCAATACTTATATTGGCAGCCATTTTTGCCCACCTATATAGGTTTTCACTTGTGATTTTAAATATAATGCCTCGAAATCAACCGGAGACTCGAAATGAGCAAAACCTTTCAAGTCAATGTGGAAAAGCGTTTAAAACCCAGTGAGAATTAATTACTTGAAATAAAACTAATTTTAAATGAAATTCCTTCAAATGGTTTTTCTACAAAGTTATGTCAGAGGCAATAGAAAATTATTAAACTACCGGAAAATTATTTAGTTTCCTGTAGTAGTTTTGATGAAACCTGCTTATTTGGTTATAAGTATACAAAATAGACAATTTATAAAAAGTGATCTCTTCATAAATTAAGTATTTTCTAGGTTATACCAAAATCATTTCTTTTGTAACCTTATTGCTCTATGAATAGGCAGTCATTCACATGTAAGAAAATAGTGGTGATTGTATTTATTCAAGGCCGAAAAGGACGTGTCATTTTTCAGTGTTAGGGCCGTGTCTCCTTGGCACACATGCTTTCCCTACATACATGCATTTGTCTCCCCATATACACGCTTTCACCACCCTATACACGTCTATATCCCCACATACACACGATTTTATGGCTATAAACAAGCTTCGCCCAGTTATCTCGCCCCCATGCTCTTAAGGTGCACAACAGCTATGAGATTACACTTTTTCTTCAGTTTCTCATATGATAACCTTCAGCAACACACAATATGTGATTCTAAACAGAACATATTTAAATCATGTTGTTCTGTTTAGGACACCCCCCATTGGACCATTCAATCTTTTTATTTTCTAACTAATTTTGTCCATTGGAGCAACATTTACCATTTCTAACTCCTGTATCCCATCAAATCCAAATCGCACAATTATGATAAAAGTTTTAATTCGATCCAATATTAGTTTTAATTTTACAATTAATTATAATATGTTCACGATATTATAGGTAATACCTAAATACTGTTTTATTTCTAGCATTAAAAGTGTAACCAAATGTACAAAAGGGGATGTTGTATAGATCAGTATAATTTAATATCATTGTGGCATTAGAGTTTTGTGAATGGTTTAATAAATATCACCACAGTTTCTCAAATTTATTGAATAATTTAGGTGACTGTAACAAAAACCAATTATTTTTTATTACACATTTTACTCTATGTCCATACAGTTAATTACACTTTGTAATTACACCTATTTTTATTACGTTGAACATGAACCCTCTTTATTCTCTATATGCTGTATTGTATGAGTTTAGTGTTGGGGAAATATATCTCACCGATGGATAGAGATCCAACCATAACTTTTAATCTTCTATGACTGCTTCTTATTCTAAAATCACTCTATATAACTCCAGATAGCTCATTCAGGTTTAACTTATTTAGTTCTGGACAAAGTTACATTGAACATGAACACTCTTTATTCTCTATAAGCTGTATTGTATGCGTTTAGTGTTGGGGAAATATATCTCACCGATGGATAGAGATCCAACCATAACTTTTAATCTTCTATGACTGCTTCTTATTCTAAAATCACTCTATATAACTCCAGATAGCTCATTCAGGTTTAACTTATTTAGTTCTGGACAAAGTTACATTGAACATGAACACTCTTTATTCTCTATAAGCTGTATTGTATGCGTTTAGTGTTGTTGCAATATATCTCACCGATGGATAGAGATCCAACCATAACTTTTAATCTTCTATGACTGCTTCTTATTCTAAAATCACTCTATATAATTCCAGATAGCTCATTCAGGTTCAACTTATTTAGTTCTGGACAAAGTTACATTGAACATGAACACTCTTTATTCTCTATAAGCTGTATTGTATGCGTTTAGTGTTGGGGAAATATATCTCACCGATGGATAGAGATCCAACCATAACTTTTAATCTTCTATGACTGCTTCTTATTCTAAAATCACTCTATATAACTCCAGATAGCTCATTCAGGTTTAACTTATTTAGTTCTGGACAAAGTTACATTGAACATGAACACTCTTTATTCTCTATAAGCTGTATTGTATGCGTTTAGTGTTGGGGAAATATATCTCACCGATGGATAGAGATCCAACCATAACTTTTAATCTTCTATGACTGCTTCTTATTCTAAAATCACTCTATATAACTCCAGATAGCTCATTCAGGTTTAACTTATTTAGTTCTGGACAAAGTTACATTGAACATGAACACTCTTTATTCTCTATAAGCTGTATTGTATGCGTTTAGTGTTGTTGCAATATATCTCACCGATGGATAGAGATCCAACCATAACTTTTAATCTTCTATGACTGCTTCTTATTCTAAAATCACTCTATATAATTCCAGATAGCTCATTCAGGTTTAACTTATTTAGTTCTGAACAAAGTTATATTGAAATAATTGTAAATATTTTTTTCCTATCCAGCTGGCGAACTTCCTAAATAAGTATAAATGTTAAATAAATATAATTTAATACAATAAAAATATTGAAAAGAACCCCAATACCACAAAAATAATCAAAAATAACAAATAAAACAAGTTACTTAAGATTAAACCCTTATGTACATTTCGATGACCATGTCATCATCATCAGAGGGTCTTGTTACAAAACACAATCTAGCACACAAGAAGTTACAAACTAGAATGATGCTCATCATTCTAGTTTGTAACTTCTTGTGTGCTAGATTGTGTTTTGTAACAAGACCCTCTGATGATGATGACATGGTCATCGAAATGTACATAAGGGTTTAATCTTAAGTAACTTGTTTTATTTGTTATTTTTGATTATTTTTGTGGTATTGGGGTTCTTTTCAATATTTTTATTGTAATATATTGTACCACTGTGCTCTTGATATTGTGAAATATAATTTAAATAGATCAAACCACAATTTCGCCTCTATTATAATAATACTATACTTAACACAAAACTAACAGTAATCAAGGTTAATATACAAACACAACACCACTAATGACATATTTGTTTAGCAAATACCAGAAAAGACTATTGTCCAATAAAACTATACGTGCGTATAATAACATTAAAATAAATATTCAAAAATAACATATAAATCATTATTAATATACAATCACTCTATATACGCAATACATTTATGTAAACAAACAATTATTGTAAATTTTCGTACACAACGCACTATTGACATACATATACATACATAAAAACTGTTGAAATGAATGTGGAATGAAATATTTATTACAATATATATACATACCTAACATACTATTTCCATAATTATACACAAAACACATCACATATATAAGTGTATGTATAAGTATAAGTATATGCACACATTATATACATGTGTATATAAAATAAAATATTACAATAAAAGCTGTACATTATACACTTTTAGCTTATACATACATAATTATTATAATGTAAGGACACTTACTACATAAATAATTTTACAATTCATTTTCTACATATATAAATGCAAAAATTACACGCTGTAGTATAAACACAATAAACAAATGAGTCCTATAGAGTCAAAGTGCACATTCTCCACTTTTTTCAAAATTGAGATTACACTTGAACCTAGTAGGAAATTTCGTGATGAACCTGTTTCTGCATTCAGTTTGTTGCAAAAATATTAATTTACACCAAAACTTATTTATTCAGAACCAACAAAAAATATTATTTCTAAGTCTTTTAATAAAGTCTTCAGAGGTTTTTTGACTGTTCTGAAAAATGAGGAGAGTGGAAGAAAGTGCGGTTTGATTCTAGAGGACTCATATAAACCTTCTGCTACAAAAAAATAAAATTACAGACATTTATGTAAATTTCGGTAACACAGTTTGCATCATCGGAATGTTACAACTGAACTTAGGAAAAAACCATCCTTAATTACAATATTTTCCTTCAACCTACTTTCTAGCCTGAACTGCCCGTCATGAAGTCACTCAATCTAGACGAGGGAACTATGCCAAGCGACAAAATATTTCTAATATGAATATTATAAAAATAATATTAGAAGTAGCAAAAGACAAACTTCCTTCTTCAGAAGATAGACTTCCTGAAGGTAAAGAAGTGGGGTGACGTCACAAACCCCTATTTTTTCTGAGATCAGTTTTGAATTGTGTAACCAAAATGTACATAAGCTTTTCGTAACTGTCTTCAGTTCTATCCAACCGAGGTTTTTACTAGTTTATATTATAACTCACGCTATGGTCTATATATAGGTATAGCAAGATGTTATCATAACTATCTTTAAATATCTTTAGGACTTTAAAAATACACAGCAGAATAATATTGCTAAACTTTCCTTTCCAACTACTCATGTCTCCCAGGAAGGAAGACTGGTTGCATGACTGGTGAAGGAAGGAGTACGCCTTGATGAATTCTCCCTCAAGGTTAAAGTTTTGCCGCAGCAGAAAGCGCTTAGTCGCAACATCGCGGACCATTTTACCCCTGTATATTCCCTACTTCTAAAATTTATTAAAAGTTTTAAAACAAAAGTTCATTATTCCGACTTCATCAATTATAACTTAGAAGACTTAAAACTTCATCAATTAAACTTAACCAGCTTTAATGAGAAATGTACGAAACTGACAATAACAAGCAAAACATTCAACAGGAATGACCTAAATAACAAATATGCCAAATACACACGAGTTATTCAATCATAATCAGTTTGAAATGTTCAGAACAGTGTGAAACGTAAACGGATGGCGTGAACAGTTTAGGGAATAATGTAATGAACTAAACATATGGCGTTGGTTAACTAGCAGAAATTGGACGCTTAAAATCAACGATTATCGATGTACAATGTGAATACAAATTTGCATGTATTTGCTGCGATGCCTATTCATGTTTTTGACACATTGGAGCGTAGTAGTACATGATGTTCATTGCCCTTTTTTATTTATGAAATATCTTAATCTGTTGTGTGATTATTTTTATTGTGTAAATTTGAAACGTCTAGTTAACTACATTGTTTGTTGGGTTTTTATAATATTTGACAAAATATAGAATAGAATCATTTTAGTTACCCCACCTCATCTTGGGGGATTGTTAAAAAGAGAAACAAAGGAGTTATAAATAATCCTTAGTCTCTCCATGATATGACCTACAAATAAATTAACATAAGTTTTTAAAAAATCACAACTAATTGTTGTTTTAACTAAGTAGATCAACAAAAAGTAAACATAATTAAATTAATTGTTAACTGCAGAACTATTATTTTATATTTACGACAGCAAAATTTATTAAACTGATGCTATATTAATTTTTAAAACTAATAAAAATAAATGTATGTAAGAGTTAGTAAGTTTATAATTCTTAGGCTGGTTCTACCTTCCTAAGCACATACATCTATACGGGTACTCTAGTACTGAACGTTCCACTTTGTATGTTTGTGGCCTTCAGATTAATCAGCTGTTTTTGTAGAACATTGCAACATTAAAATGTTGAAAAAGAACCTCATCTTTGTAGAGGAACGTTTCATTGAAATCGATTCAACAGTTCCCATTGTACGTAAGTAATTAACAGCTGATATTGCAGCAAGCTATTTAAAGCGTTGCTACGTGACTGTAATCATTGAGTCGGTGTCAATCTGAAGTGAAGCCTTCCGGAGTTAATGGGGACTGTTTGATTAATGAATGAATCGGTCAACGGCTTCTGTCGAATCATGTGTTCGCCTCTTCAACTCCTACAAGTTTGTAGAAAAAACCTATTTCACTACCACAAGTATGGATGGATGTATAGTCAATATTTATTTTTTATAACAATGCACTTAATCTGTATATATTTCAGATCTGTTTATTAAATTCCTTCTATTAACTCATTGTACAAATTTTCAATCGTTAATAAAATACGTTTTTATTCATCCAATCATGTTAAATATATTTCTTTTAACCTATAGTGGATGACAATTTATGTTAATAGAGTTTTTTCAAATATTTATTCTATAATTAAGTTATAAAAATTCAGGGGAACCAGGTCAGATTGGAGCTGAGTATCTTCATGTTCGAAGTATAGCGATTTGGCACTGAGCCAGTTTCCCCATGGCTAGAAATATACTTCTGAAAGGTGTATATGAATTTCTCTTTTACCCCATCTGGTTATCGTTGAAATCTCCCTTAAATTGTTGCTTGGTTACCACACAATATCGTAAATAACACTATAGGATTAAAAATGAATGAAAAGAACAAAATAAACAGACAAACTGGATTAACGATATCGAACCTCGCTTCACAAACAACAATGCGAAAAGAAAGGGAAAACAAACTAGAACACAATGCAAGAGACGAAAAAATATGAATAAATAGTAACAAACAAAAATAATAGTCCTTCATCACAGACGGAAAGAACAATGGAAAATCGCCAAAATAATCATTTTTTGCCACTTAATATTGTTATTCTGACATATGTATATACATATTTATATTAATTGTAATTACAAAATAAAAAAAAAACTAAAATAAAAACATTTTTGTTAATTTAAGTATGAATTTACTTTTAATAAAAATGTATATTACTTGTTACAATTCAACGTGTAATGATAAATGCTAATTTCTTCCATCTAAAATAACTTAGCGTTTTAAAAGCCTTATGTTATAATTATGTATATAAATAAAATCGTCAAATAACCAGATTAAATAAAAGCGTTAATCTGCTATTGTTTAACTGGTGATATGAGCCGTTACAAGACGGAATTTCGGACCTGAGACCGAGGTCTGTGTTAGCAACTTGTATTTTAACGATCTCTACAAAGTATATTTTCAAGTTTAGATGCCTCTACCATGAGAATTTTGATGTTGTTGTTTATTAAAGTATCCCTTAAGATATTCGATCTGGTAGGTCTCAGAAGGCTGTTATAAATGATTTCAATTGGTCTGAATTCAACATATTTTCCAGTCTGTTTACTTTAATTTAACATTAAGAAAACCTAGTGCGTAATTTAATTAAAAATTGTTTCCATAACAGTCCAAGAAACAAAATTATATTCCATTTCCAGAGTAATTGGCTCAAATTGAGCTTCAAGAAGATGGGAAATGAAACCATTGTGGAAAATCCAAATGGAAAATTTTAGGTGAGAATTTTACATATAAAATTGTTATATCTTATTTTTTATAAAAAAAAACACGATTTAATTTTACTCTGTTAATTACAAAAAAAATGCGTGAATTTATTGAATCGTCCCCTACTAAACATCGCCTTTATACCTTGCTGCAGACAAACATATTCCTTAATAGAATCCTGAATCTACTTTATAAAACTTGTAAAGTCATGTCGGAGGAAAACAGAACACAGCAACATCTGGAAAACTTTCTACAGTTTCATGAAGCTTTCCTGTTATAATTAGGTTCCACGTAAAACATTTTTTGAGCGACTGAAAAAAAAGATGTTTTAATAAAATCATTGAAACATTAGACTAACAAAACTGCTTTCATAAGCTATTTGTTTTGTAAGAAAATATTTATAAATTTCAATTAATTTGTTTTCAATATTATGTTTAAAATATGTATTAAACATTAAAAAACATTTTTTTTAATTATTAGAAGTTGTTGTTTTTGTTAAAGCTTAGTATTTTTTTTTAATTTTAACGTTCTTACTAAATGAAAGAAATCCCTTCACTATTTTTTCATGATATTTTTCATATTAATTATCAAAAGTTTTAACGGAAAAAATAAATGTTTATCAATATAATATTTTTTGTTTTCATTTATTAGAAAAATATATCTCCATCGACGTTCTAGGACAAAGCTTCCTAATTAAAAGAATAAACATACCACAAGACGACACTGAGAATAAAACAACTTAAAAACCTATGAGAGCTATCTATGTTATTATAAGTAAGAATTCTTCAAAGAAGTGCTGTAGTTACTTAATAGCTATTTGGTGGGCAAGTAGCCCATCATAATTACAACAAATATTTGACTATTTTTAGTAAATAGTTTCACTTGAAATTGTTTGCATCATCATTCAATTAATTAATGAACGGATTTGCATTGTACCATTAAAGGACTACCGATATGTGTGTGTGTGTGTGTGTGTGTGTGTGTGTGTGTGTGTGTGTGTGTGTGTGTGTGTGTGTGTGTGTGTGTGTGTGTGTGTGTGCGTGTGTGCGTGCGTGTGCGTGCGTGCGTGTGAGTGTGTGTGTGTGTGTGTGTGTGTGTGTGTGTGTGTGTGTGTGTGTGTGTGTGTGTGTCTATAAAAACTTTAGAGTAATTCAAAACTTTTGTTTTAAACCATACAAGTTCTTAAATTTTTCAAATTTACAACCTACATTTATCACTACAGTTTCCCATTTAACTAAATACACACTTTTTATACCCAAAACTTGGCAGGCTATTAAAATACGTGTTCTAACTTAGACCTTTACGAATGAAAATTTTCAAAAATAAATTTCTTTGGAAATAATTAAAATTATTAGAACCAATATAAAGTTATATTATATATTAAACGATTTTTCAAAACAATGCATTGATATATTTTTATTTTGTATTTGTGGGCTGCATTATATAAAAACTAAAATGTCCGAAGCGATTATATAAGAAATTCAACGCTTGAGATTATATAAAAACGAAATTCTACGTTAACAAAAGCGAAAATGCAGAGTGATAAGTAATTTTATCCATTCGCTCGACAGGTTTCATTGTTACTGCTTCGTGAAACTGTGAATAATTTGCAACCTGTACAGGAAGTCTAATTTCCTTTGACAAGACTGTACAGGTTTTTAACGGCAAAGTGAAGAGTTTCATTTAAAAGCGTATTTCATTTCAAGGAAAATAAAATGCTAAGTTTTGTGGGGGAACAATTTAAGGGCGAGTCTGAAGCAATGTTGGTAAAGGAATAGAAATTTACTAGCAATATCAGACACGTTAAAATAAAATAAGATTATGAAATACGTGTATATTTCTACAAACGGAAATTTCTTGTATTGATGACATTATTCCTGTGGTCGTCTGCTAGAAAATGAATGCTCATTATTTAATATGGGAACAAAACTGAAAATGACTGATATAATTATCCGTTTATCGAAATACCGCACGCACGCACGCACGCACGCACACACACACACACACACACACACACACACACACACACACACACACACACACACACACACACACACACACACACACAATACACACACACACACACACACACACACACACAATACACACACACACAGACACACACACACACACACACACACACACACACACACACACACACACACACACACACACACACACACACACACACACACACACACAGACACACACACACACACACACACACAGACACACACACAGACACACACACACACACACACACACACACACAGAACAATGAATTTGTATTTTGAACTATTTTAATTAGTTTCGCATGACACTCCCACTCATACCCTGACTAATCAAGTGTTTGTAAGACACCCTCGTATCCTTCAGCATACGGATACCCCCCTCCCCCCCCTGAATGATCTGTTACCCCTCTCTTATCCCAGCTTTTACCGAAACCGTTTCATTTCCCTATCTCGAAATTGAAAGTTCGATCCTAACCAAAATCTAAGACAAATTTACCAAATTAATAAGTTTTTCATGAGGTATAACTCTGGCGTGGGTTTTCCCATCTGTGCTTATTTGGAACTATTTTTTTCAATGTGGAATTTTTCTCCAAACACCAACGATTTTACTAAAATCTTTTTAAAAAAAAGTGTAATAATAGTTCCTTTAAACTGTCATCTAAGCTGTCATCAAATTGACAAAACAGTTTCGTATGGTTTTATTGAAAAAATAATACAAAACTCTAAATGAAATTCAAGCAATTTATATTGTTTACTGATAAATTATACTTGGGTAATATTGTTTTCGTTATTTATATGTTATTACGTCACAAACAAATCATTTTACTACAAATACGTTCATATTTACACATATTTTTCCCATTTTTTTCCAAGCAAAGAAGTGAACCTCTCTCTTTCGACAAGACCTTTGAAGGTTTTTAAATAAACTCTGAATTTGTTGATAAGCAAATTGCCATGTCTCTAAAGACTTTTATGTTACAAATAAAAAACAATTCTGAAAAGAACAATTTTTGCCAAAAGCTCCGAATATCGCCATATTTTACCTCAGAAACTATACATTTTAGAAAAATATTCATGAAAACATTTTCGTTTAAAATAACATTTTCAACTTGATTTTTTTAAATCGAAATTTTATCTACATTCCTTACTCAAAAATATAATCTAAATATAATCTAAAATATAATCTAAATTTAATCTTCTAATCTAAACAAGAAGAAAATAGTTTTATATGTCGATTACTTATTGTATTTACTTCAATTTAAACATAAAATTATTTTAAATAATACTCCTTCAATAAATAATTCTTAAGGAATACTTGACCTATGTTAAACTCCTTTTTTACTATAAATTATATTGAAATATAGCTACAAAGTATTCGATGAGTATTTATTGGTTTAAAGCAATTAAAAATTTTCCTTGTGTAAAATAACGAATGTTGGGGTGAGCTTCATTTGCTTGTCTGCTGACCTCGGGTTGAGGGGATTTAACTTAAGAAGTGAGCTTCATTTGCTTGTCTGCTGACCTCGGGTTGAGGGGATTTAACTTAAGAAGTGAGCTTCATTTGCTTGTCTACTGACCTAGGGTTGAGGGGATTTAACTTAAGAAGTGAGCTTCATTTGCTTGTCTACTGACCTAGGGTTGAGGGGATTTAACTTAAGAAGTGAGCTTCATTTGCTTGTCTGCTGACCTCGGGTTGAGGGGATTTAACTTAAGAAGTGAGCTTCATTTGCTTGTCTACTGACCTCGGGTTGAGGGGATTTAACTTAAGAAGTGAGCTTCATTTGCTTGTCTGCTGACCTCGGGTTGAGGGGATTTAACTTAAGAAGTGAGCTTCATTTGCTTGTCTGCTGACCTCGGGTTGAGGGGATTTAACTTAAGAAGTGAGCTTCATTTGCTTGTCTGCTGACCTCGAGTTGAGGGGATTTAACTTAAGAAGTGAGCTTCATTTGCTTGTCTACTGACCTAGGGTTGAGGGGATTTAACTTAAGAAGTGAGCTTCATTTGCTTGTCTACTGACCTAGGGTTGAGGGGATTTAACTTAAGAAGTGAGCTTTATTTGCTTGTCTACTGACCTAGGGTTGAGGGGATTTAACTTAAGAAGTGAGCTTCATTTGCTTGTCTACTGACCTAGGGTTGAGGGGATTTAACTTAAGAAGTGAGCTTCATTTGCTTGTCTACTGACCTAGGGTTGAGGGGATTTAACTTAAGAAGTTTTGAAACTTTCTTTTGTACGAGGTTACCATGAAATTCATGTTTTTCCAAACTAAATTTCAAATAATAACAAAGAGCATCCGTTTAGAATGCTTAGGCTACACAAAAATGTCTGTAGCAAGCTAAACTATTATAACAAGTTGCAGCAATCAAAATTAGAGTTAAGAAAAATAGTATTTTATAAATATAATATGCTAAGCGATACTAACCGAGTACATTCCTGATATATGTTTTAGATGTGTAAATAGTAATATATTTTATAAAATAATGCTTCAATTTATGTAAAAAAGACTTTCAGTTTAGTCTATACAGTTGTGTGTATTTGAACATGGGATAGATTTCTCCTACTTAGTCAAGAACATTTTTATATACCTTTTATGTTTTGTTCATTAATAAACTTTTTGTTGATACGTAATTGCATTTGTCTGTAACTGAATAAATAAACATCAACAGATGCTAGTACGACAAATACATCATTAGTTACGTCATCAACAGTTTATAAAATGAATTTATTAAGTCCGTCAGTTTGGCAACGTGTGTTTCTGTTAGACACAGTGTATCGTCAGTATCCATTCTGTTTGGATAATGGGAACGCCGTGGCCTGTCAGAGAAGTCATTTCGCTATAGATCTATTGTCTACCCTTATTCAAACACTACCGATCCGGATTATAGTCTATAGCAGGGGTCCTCACTAGAAATACTTTGAGAACCAAAAATGTTGCACAAAATTTTCCTGAGGGCCGCAAGTACAAGAGGTACTAAATAACTGACAAACAATATGATTATAACATACGTTTATTACATTACCAACATAAATAAACTGTTTTGCGCATAAAAAAGTTTGAAAATGTCTTTATTTTACTAAATTAATTCTTTGAAGTTGATGGGCGAAATCTTTCACAGTCCTTTAATATGGCATCTATGTTGGCAGGTTGGGAAGAAACTGAAATTCTTAAAATGTTCTCAACATTCTCACTTGTTAGCCTAGATCCGTACTTGTTTTTTACAAACTTCAGCTTACTGAATGTAGATTCAGCCTACTGAATGTAGATGAAAAAACACACAATATTTTCTGAGCACATTCAAGTAAGTTAGGAAATTTGTCCTTTTCAACAACCCTCCGAAACTCATAGTGAGCTTTATTCTTCATCTTTTCTTCAAAAATACTTTTGAGTTCCGTATCGTTGTGAAGATCGATTAATTCATTTTACAAATCCCTTCATATCCAAAAACAGAAAGATGAGCTACATTAGCTGGTTCCATTGCCCATGGATTTTCTACCAAGCGAAATGGTACAGTTCCACGACATATCAAACATATGGCAGTCCCTTCTTTCTTACCTTTTGCACGTCTCCACCGTCACACGTTAAGTTGCGTTGCGTTGCGGTGTTGCCGATACTATTGCTTGCTAAACGTCAGTAAAGCCCCAGGCAAAGATACAGCGGGCGGGGTTTTTAACTTCAGTAGTTTGAGTAATTAATTAAGTTTAGTAAAACAACGACAGATTTTCAAAACACTCAGTAAATAAATATAATATTTATTTACGTTATAAAAATATTTTGACTTCAATCCTAACCGTCTAAGGGCCGCAAAAAATCATCCCGAGGGCCGCATGCGGCCCGCGGGCCGCGTAGTGAGGATGCCTGGTCTATAGACTACAGTCTCACTTATGCTCCTCCGAGAATAGTGTCCCCACATTGCAATATATCTACGTGTTTAAATCTTACAGGTTATTGGGTGTCTTTTATGGCAAAAAAAATCAATAGCCGTCTTATCGCTAAAATTATCCATTCAGCGGTATTTAAAATCTAAACAATCTTTCCTATTAAAGTGTATTGGACAGTTTATTAAAAAACCATGAATTGTAGTTTGAGAAAAATATATGATTTTGTGAGAACAAAGTAACAAGCGTTTGATTGATGTAGTGGAAATATACAATTGTCTATATAAATACAAAGGAATTACGCCCATGTGAGTAAATTATCGTAGATAATTTGATTCTATATGAAAACAAAATATATTACTTAACAATAACAAAATTTTGTGACAAGTACCTCACAAAATTACAACAATATATATTATTAAACTTCATTCAAAAATTATGATAAAATTTGTTTATTATAACAATGTTAGACTTTAGTTTGTAAAATTAGGTAATTATAAAAGTAATAAGTAGTATTGTATGTAACGGAAATATTTTTAATTTGATTTTTTACTATTTGAGTTATTATTTCCTCACTACAGTAAACAAATGTAACGACATTAGATGTTCTGGGTTGGAGGGTAAACACAATAAATATAGACAAACTCCAAAGGGAAAGACGCGGAGCTCATACACACAGTAATTTCGTAATATCCAAACACTGTTGTTTCAATGTCTACATGGTTGCGTCACGTTGAGGCAACTTGCCTCTTCCAGTTAGTCTATTTCGTCAATACTTCGCCGAGATTTTAGTATTTATTTGTTATCTTTATTATATTTAATAGGTGAGGGTTTCAGTTATTTAATATTTTATAAACCTTTTTCACCTTGATTTCCATTTCTGCAATGAATACAAATTAAATGAATTTCTCTAAATATATATAGTACCTCATGAATAAAAAAATTATTCTCATTAATGAAATATCAACTATTCATTGGTTTAACCAGGGCTATAAAACGGTTTTAGAAATTTATAATTTTGTAAAACATTTTATTCAAACATATCCTCCATACAAAATAAAATCTCCTACCTTATGTTTAATTTTTCAAAAATAATTGTAATAGGCTATTTTATTTAATAATGATTTCATTTGGAAATATACAATTGTCTATACAAATACAAAGGAGTTACGCACATATGAGTAAATTATCTTAGATAAATTGATTCTATATGAAAAGAAAATCTATTACGTTACATTAACAACATTTTGTGACAAGTACCTCAACAAATTACAACAATATATATTATTATTAAACTTAATTTCTTCACAAATTATGATAAAATTTGTTTATTATAACAATGTTAGACTTTAGTTTGTAAAATTAGGTAATTATAAAAGTAATAAATAGTATTGTATGTCACAGAAATATTTTTAATTTGATTTTTTACTATTTGAGTTATTATTTTCTCACAAGCCTTTATACTTTTCAGTGTATTTAGAAATTCGTTGAAATACTTTTTGTCATGGTATATTGCCCGATTGTTAACAAATATTTTAACTTTATTATGAGATTAAACAGACGTGTAGTTCTTTTTCAATATTTCGTCTGAAATTTAAATAATTTGTGTGTTAAAGCAACCACAAAAAAAATCCACAACATTTACGTACGCCACTGACTTATCTTCTATTTTGACGGATTTGTATTTTATCTTACCTTAATAAGTTACACACGTTATTATTCGGTTGATTGTCATGCATATTGTCTGACTTATTCTCCATATATAGGTCCGAATACGTAAACATATTTTAGACAAAATATTAGTACCCTATTAGACAATGTAACAAAATAAACTAATACTAAACATATAATTAAATAATAAAAATATATACAACTCACAAATATACAATTTTTTATTTCAAACGCGTTTCGACGACTACTTTGTCGTCATCTTCAGTGAAAATACACAAATGAAATTAACTAAAAAAATATATATATTAAACATAACCTATAAAGTTTTAGCAAAGGTAAAAACAAAAGTGAAAATCAGATCTGGGCATTGTCAAATTTATAGCCACAGCTACTAATATAATTACATTAAAATAACATATGTTAATTATAAATATTTAATTTTGATGAGCCTATATAGCTGGTAAAACATAATAATAACAAAATTATTTAAATAATTTACAATATTTAAAAAAGATAGTATTTAACAATTAATAAATTTAAAATAATATTGAATTTTGAATTGGTCCTAATTCATTATTAACAATTTTATCTTTATTTCTATTTATAAATAAAGTTTCCCATGCATCTAATTCATTAAAATTTATCACATTTTTTAAAAGGACAACATTTTTACTTTTAAATTCATGTTTTTCGTCCATTACTTTGTCGTCATCTTCAGTGAAAATACACAAATGAAATTAACTAAAAATATATATATATATTAAACATAACCTATAAAGTTGTAGCAAAGGTAAAAACAAAAGTGAAAATCAGATCTGGGCATTGTCAAATTTATAGCCACAGCTACTAATATAATTACATTAAAATAACATATGTTAATTATAAATATTTAATTTTGATGAGCCTATATAGCTGGTAAAACATAATAATAATTACTTTATCGACGAATTCATAAGTATTTTTTACCATATACGAAGGAGGTGGGCCTAGTTCTTGTAGGCGTGATACCAACCATTTTGCTATTAAATATGTTGGTGAATTTATACCAGATATTATTGGTCGCATTTTTCTACCTTCTTTATGGACTTTAGGTAAACAATATAATTTTGGTGTTTGTGGGTATATTATTTATAATACTAAACACTTTAGGTAAAGTTTGACTAGCCTCGTGTACGCTAACACAACGCTATTTATATTTTTCGTCTAGCCTATTGTAAACTGGAGTTTCGGAAATCGTAAACTGCCAGCTCGTAATGAATACAACAGTATCAGTTTTTTTTTCTGAAGCTACTGAAGAAGTCAATAACATATTTAAAAGTAGCTTAATAAATAATGTTTGTTTTTACTTTAGAAAAGCACATGTATCAAAGCTGGCTAATACTGATGCATTAAATTACAGAAATATATTAAAAATCAATACACAAATTTTAAAAAATTGTCACTGTTAGGAATTAACCCTTGTTTTAAACAAGCATTGATAAAATAGCCAGGAACACTTTTTTCTGGGATTACTGACGAAGTCAAAATTATTTTAAAAAGTAGTTTAAAAAATAATTTCTTTTACTTTAGAAGAAAATATTTCAAAAATTTAACTTATATTGATGAAAAAGTTTCTGAAATACATTAGAATTTATATACAAATTTAAAATATTGGCGAAAATTAGGAATTGTAAAGTGCCGAACATTCATTTATTAAACATGGAGATATTTAGTGCAAAATTATTAAGGTAACGCTGACCAAATCTTTGTGCTATTTATTAAAGAGAAATGTCGTCTTACCTTGAAAATAAGTGAATATTTTGTTTGAAAGCTTTTTTGCACAACTTTCATTGACAATATACAAACACTAAAAGATCCCGGAGAGATAACACTTATAATAAATTCACTACCCCACGCACGACAAAACACAACACTTTCCGCCATTTTGGTTAGTGACGTCTAGCACAGCTTTCATGATAAAGTAAACAGAGGTTTCTGAAGACTAAAAAACTCGATTAACTAACCAACAATCATCGACAAAACTTGCAAATCCAGTTCGCATATGTTTGCTTTCTTCGACAGGAAGCGGGTCGCACTATTGAAATCACATCCGTTAGCTAGCTGTAATAAAAATAAACTCCTGAACTTTCTTAGTCTTTGTGTTTGAAGGAAACATTTATGTTTTATGTTTCAGAGGAAATTATTGCACAAGAATCGGAGAGTTATGATGTGTAGTTAAATGTAGATTAGACTTGACCAACTTCGATTTGTTTTCATTGTTACAATCGTTTCTCAGAAATAAGTAAAAGTAAGAAACAGTTAATTTTAAATAAGATTGTTGAAAATGAATGTGTTTTCATATTATTACATTAATATAACTTTATAACTAAATGCCATTTGGTCAATACTACCAAGTTAGGTTATGCAGTATTTTTTACTATAAATATTTATGAGTATTAAATTACAATATATTTTTAAATAAACATTTTATTATTACATTATTGCAATATTGAATGTATAATTTGTGTTTTAGTGATAAAATTTATTTTTCAAATTTAACCACTAAGTAAAGTTTTACTTCCGATGCATGAATTATATAAACGAATGAATAAATTACAACTTATATGTGTTAAGCAAATATCTATTTTGATTGAAAATCTCCTGATATAGAGCATGTTTTGAGGTTAAAACTTAATTGTTATTTTCTTTTCAAATTAATTACTTATTTCAATTAAATTTAGCTGGTTTTAAAATTAGCTGCCTTTTGTTAGATGATTTTCCTTTTTCTGCTAAAACATAAAGAAACTTTGAAAATTCTTTAGATTAAAATTATTATTCAAAATCTCAATATATGTTAAACCAAAAAACTAGAAACCCCATTAGTAGAATAATGTTTTATAAATAAAACGTACCTATAGTAAAACTTTACTTATTACACATATGAAACAAAATCATTAATATCACAATATAAATTCCATGGCGTGTAATATCTATTTTAACTCTTGAACTTTGTAGTCCATTAAGTTCGGAGGGTAATGAAAAAGTCATTAATTTATTTTAAAGTTTTTACATGATATAAATACATTTTGGGAGCTGTTTGTAATAGCTTAGAAATAGCTAGAAAAAATAAAGATTATTTTGAATTTCATAGTCTATAAATTAAACACATACAACGAAAACTTAACAAAAAAATATTTAATTAAATACGAACACAATACTAAAGATCTGATGAGAATTTGTCGTAACTCATAATTTTCTTAACTACTTTATAATTACAGTATTTAAAACAATTTGATTCTTTAAAAAAAATAATAGAATAGATGAACGGTAAGAAAGATGCTAAATGACATACTTATTGTTGCAGTAAGAAGCATTACTTATGTATTTAATTATTTATTTCTTTTGATTTACTTATTGTTGAATTTTTCCCTTATAATTAATCAGTAAAGTACAAATTTTATAAAAGTTTATTGCTAATAACCATTAAATTATATCTCGGTGAATGACTGCTTTTAATTAGTTTGGACAAGTAAATTGCGTCGAGCCCAAACTGGATCACAATACTTTCAGCAAGATTGTAAAAGAAAAAATATATTTTTAAGAACAGGGTCAGTTACAATTTGTATTGACGGGTGTCCTTAATTTTGAATTAAATTTCGGCTTGCTCGCTAATGCAACTGTAAGTAATTATAATGTTAAGTACTTAATAGAATGCGTCAATAATGGCTTTAGGGTCTACATTTGCCAACGCACCAGCAGCAATGGCACAAAATGGTAAAGTTAAACGGTTTTGTTTTCTTAGAAAAACAGGACGTCTTTATGGATGTTTACAAATACCTGTTGATGCAATACAAATCTTTGGAGGTAAAAGCCAAACGTCGCTCTGGTCCAGTTGCGTTCCTTGTGATAGATGCCTAGGCTAAACATAAAGTCGCTAGGAAACTTAGAATATTTTTTCATATTTTTACACTTGTGAACAACGGCACTTGTTGCATTAAATCTAAAAGTGGTAAAGTAGGGGCTGTAAATAAGATACACGGACTATCTTCTCTCGCCGAATACACACGACTTAAGGGTTAGTATTTGTTATCCTAATAATCGACATTAAAAGATAAGATTCATTAATTTCGACTATATCTTATATACTGCAATTTGAATCCAAATATTAAGGTATATTTGGTTGAAACTGGTTATTACACTAGTTAAAACTGGTTATATCTGGTTAAAACCGGTTAGTAGGGATGGGTAATTATATTTTTTCCTATTCCAATAAAACATTTCATAATTATTTTTAATGATGTAAATTAATTTTACAAAACATTTTAAACATATGATGGCAGATAAAAAATATACCTAATGTTTGTTTTGAAGGTGACAAAAATGTATCACATACATTCTCTCTTTCTCTCCCTCCCTCTCTCTCTTTCTCTTCCCCCTTTCATTATTAGATATTTATCTCTTTCAGAAAACAATAACCCTCTAATTTTCCTTTCACTTCTGACAATTGAGGCATTAAGTTTACAGATAAGGATTTCGAGTTTGTCTGACGCTCGATTCCCCCACAGAACCAATTATGGCAATGCCAACTTTACATCATTAAAAGCAGATAATGCAAACTCGTGTTAAACAAGAAGTACAGTCAATCAGAAATGTATTGAATTGTTGGCTGAGGTGACCTAACCTGTATATTTGCTTGCCATATCCTTCGAGTCACAGTTGACAGCGTACCTCTAATTTGTAATAATTGTAGCCTATATTCATCTGTTTCGCCTTGTGCTGATTAGTAGGGGCAGTTTACACGCTACGGACTATGTTTTAAGGGGGAAAACTAAATTATTATAGCCTACTTTACGACATTTTTTGAAAATTTTAGGTTATACTTTCAAAAAGGTTTTTTTACTACAGTTATTGAAACATTTGTATTTGTACTGAAATTTGTAATCAAACATTTGTTCCTGTTTGTTTGCATTTCTAAAAACCAACATAAACTTAAATAAAGTACAAATTTCTAGACAAATAATAGCTTAGAGCAAAGCCAAAAACATTAAACAATATCAATATGGAAATTATTATTATCAGAAATAACTATTTGTAAAAATATTTCATTATCTTCAACGAATTTTAATCATTAATTATAAGGAACTAATTTAAAGATATATCTCTCTTTATGTGACATTATTAAGTAAGAAATTATATTTCTGTTTTTCGTATTAAATATCGTGGTTTTGATGGATTTTAAGTTTCAGAAATGTTAAATCAGTTAATAATATTAAAACACTATTCAATATAAACAAATATTTTTAAAACGAAACATTACACGATTTTTTTTTATAACAACAGCGATCTAATTGTGCTATAATTTCTTTAAACATTACTAATATTTATAATTTAATTACATTATATTTTATAATTTAATTTCTTATTATAATTTAATTAGGGGCTTACTCCAAAAAGGCTATTATTATTTGTCTTCTTTGTTTCACGTTGTAGCTAAAACCTGTTTTTAATTTATTGCTTCAAAGTAAAACCGTTTAGATTTTAGTTAAAAATATATTTTAAAGATATATTATTAAATTTGTATTGGTTCGAGGTATTTTTAAAACTCATCGCTTTAACTTGAAATAATTAATAAAATTTCCTGTTGTTTGTATAAGTGCACCCTCTTAATATACAAAAACTAAGGTATCCAACCAGAGACTTGGTTATTTGTGTCTTGTATTTAGCAAAGAAACAAGTTATACAAGAGACTAGTTTCGGCGTCATCATCAGGTGTAAGGTTTCTGATTATGGGATTTGTGCGATTTTGCTTAAACGTATACATCTTTTGCTAAGTATTTGTAAGTCTATGAATATTACTAAAATAATAAATTAAATCAGACTTAGATGTAAATTTTTAATCGATATTATAAAATTGTTTTAGTGGAGAATTATTATTTTCTATGATTACAATTAGTTTACTTTTGCAGCAACTAAAGTTAGGTTAGTAAAAGATATTTTACTTTATGGCGTGGCATTTTACTTTATACTTCATGACGTTTATTCTTTTAAAACCTGTCACATAAAACTGTTGAAGGTACTTGGACTTTGACTATAATGAAATTAAAACTTGTGTTTCAGTTAAGAATTTAACCCCAACTAAGTTTAACCAGTAAAGGTTAAGCTTGCTACGCTCGCCACTAAGGCTGCACAAAACCGCTTGCGGGAGTCTAGGAAATTCAATTACTTTATTCCCTCATTCTTAACTTACAACCAAACGAACGAGTAGACACGTTTCGTTTGACCGTTTGAAATACATCTTTAGTTAAATAAATGTATTTATTTTATTGGATGTTTTCTTCCATAAGAACAATATTGTAGACGCTACTGCTATCTGTTGTAAAATTAATAAATGGAAAACATATTACAAAATGTACAAAACGTTTCCTTGTATTAAAAACAGTTAACATTACATTTTAAAGTGGAAATTCTTACTGCAAGCTAAAATGTTATTTGCTCAGATGATTAAGTGTAAGATTTACAAGCGAAACTAATAATGGTTTATAAATGATTTTTTTAAGGTTATGTTACTTGCTGAACTGTGAGAGTTATGAAAACTAATGAAACTAATCACCTGTGTTCAACCTTTGTTCATTTAGTTCAGAGGTAAAGATTGTTGAAACATTTTTAGTTTTGTTTCAACTTATTATAAACAAGAGTAAAACTATAGGAAGATTCTATAGCATTACAATTTAAATTATTTTTCATAATGTATTAATTTGTACATTATATGTATATAATTAAAGGGTTTGTAGTTTATACTAAAATACTTCCTGAAATTATTTTGCAATAAGAAATATTCTTCGGTACCTAGAATTTTTCTATTTCTTTATAAATAACCTTAACTCTTATCTGTCCTGTTTGTCTATCACACAACCTGTAGCGAAATTTGGTCTCGTGAGAATTTTTTGTTTACATGCTTTTATTTTGGCACCCTGACGTCATCGTGTCTACAAGACCAAATCTGTTTACATGAGGTTGAGAGTTGGTTATGTTTACTGTTACAATATTTATACCAGATTTTTTACTGATGTTTTCACTCAACAAAATCATGGAAACAGTTGAAATATAAATAAACAACATTTTTTTAAAACCTCTATACATAACCATAGTTGTACAGAAATGTAGTATATAAACTGTCAACACTATAGGTTCGAGTTTCACACTATAACTGTAACTCGTATCCGGGTCCATGTGAACACGTTAGGCAGTAGTTAGGTCATTTTAGTATCACTGAGTAAAATTCTGTATAACTATGGTGCTTAGTTTTTTTATAAAATATTATAGTTCAAGGGCAGATTTAACTGTCAAAGAAGCTCCTAATAATTTCTTTGGACTAGATGATGGTGATATTCTACTACCCGATACACTTGAGTTTCGTTGTTACGGATGAGTGATTAAAGGAGCTAAAAGACTTTCAACTCTTAGAGTAAGTTCTTTTTACGTCTAACTTTGATGAGAAAAATCATCAACATTATGCAAAAATGTGGATGTGCCAGAGAGAGCTCCAAAAGTAAAATGTATTGGGGCGTATGTTTTGAAGCCTTCCACAACCTAGACCAAGTAATATTAGAAACAATGTTTAAGTAAATTCTTTCTGAGGTCAAGCAAAAGGATTTTATCATTGTTTCCAGTTTGTTTGTTTTATTCGCTTCATTCATTTTTAACCCTACATCACTATTTATATATATATATATATATATATATATATATATATATATATATATATATATATATATATATATATATATATATTGTGGTAACCATGGCAACAATTTAAGGTTGTACAATTGAGGTAAGACGACAACCAGATGGGGAAAACAAATTCATATACGTCTTTGAGAAATTGATTTCTTGGTATTGGAAAGTTGGCGCAGTACCGAAGCTCGCTAGACTTTGAACATGAAGATTTACAGTTCTAATCCAGACAGATCCCCAAAGTTTTATAATTATAATTATTAAATAAATATTTGAAAAAACTTGAACATCAGTTGTCATCCACTATACGTTTAAAAAAAAATTAATTTGAACTTGATTGGATGAATAAAAACGTATTTTATTATCGAATGAATATTTGTACAAGACATAATCAGGAGAGTGTGCGCTAATAAAAGGAATTTAATAAATCCTATTATTCATTATTTCTTCTAAAAATAATGCTTGCCTTTTAATCTTAAGTTGTAAAACAGAAGGTTTGGTTTAACAGATCTTGCTCATTCTAAAGCTTAGTTATTTGGACACGGTTTATCGGGCTAACGCTATCAGTTAAAGCTAATTATAAGAAACATTTTAACAAGAGATAAATTATTGCAATTAATGTTCAATAGGTAAACTGTAGACAAATATTTTTAGAAATACTACAAGGGTCTTTAAAGAACATTTTTAGTTTGTTCACTTTTTTATTCATAATAAGTTATTAGTTATAAAAATTTTAAAGACTACCACCATTGTTGCGAGGAAGGTAAGCATGAACTAAAATTCCCACATGTCAAAATAAGATATATATATATATATATTCATTCTTAAACGCTTACTTATTTATAAATTGAAACCTATAGCCGTAATACAAACACTATACAAGTCTCTACTGATTGTTTTTTATATTAAGTAATTTTTAATACTAAATTTCATTATTCTGAAGTAAAACGATTCCAAGAACGTATATAAAAAAACAACATGAATTAGTCCCATAAACACAACCCTGATATTTAAGTTAAACTTATCGTTCTTTTTTTATAATACAGATTCTGTTTCCTACTGACATTTTTTTGTTTGAATAATTCTACAAATCAACAGTCATCGATTCACTCTCAGCCAAAATGCAACACGCGTTCATTGACAGTCTCTAGTGACTTAGTAATAAATCTCAATTAACATTTCGTTACACCTGAAGAAGTCGACTGAGATTGTAATATAGCATATTGAGATAGTGTTGCAGAGACTTAAAGTCTATTTGCGGCTAATAATGTGTTGTTTTTTTATCTTATGTTGTAAAATAAAAAATTGTGAGATATCTATATCTATATCTATCTATCTATCTATCTATCTATCTATCTATATATATATATATATATATATATATATATATAAAGAACAAAAGTCAAAATACAAATACAAGAATTATATTTAAATTTACAATTCAAAGCTTTTCGTTGGCTAACAGTACCAACATCATCAGGAATATTAAACAATTAAAATTAAAATATGTGCAAATTAGATCAAATAAATAGTTATGCCAAATCAATTACAATGTTGTTAAATTTTTTTTTATTTTGCTGCCCTAACATTACAAACACTGAATATATTATCGAATTTAGATTTTACTTGTATTTGTTCATTTATCAACTCATTATTAGTATTATATTTATGTATTTCTAAAGCTTCATAAATATTCATTCTCAGGCCTTTGTTAATTTCTTTTATAAGTATCATATTATCTATATTAGGAAATAAGTGATTATTATTAATACAATGACTAGCAAAATTTGATTTATAAATTTCTGGTTCTTTATATGCATTAAAATGTTCTTTATATCTATCTTTAAGTTTTTTCTTAGTTTGTCCTATATAAACTTTATTACAATAATCACATTCTAATTTATATACACCGTTTTTTTAATGCATATTAATAATATTATTATTATTCATTATATTTATTAATTTATTATTAGTATTATAAGCGAATTTTATGTTGCTACCTTTAAACAATTTTGTGATATTTTTTACTTCATTGCCAAAAAATGTAAATGAAGTCCATATGACATTTTCATCATTATTTTTGTAAATTAGATTATTATTTTGTTTCTTTAAAATATTATAATTAAGTTTATCAACAGTTTTCTTTTTATAACCATTCTCAATTGCAATTTGATAGATAATGTTTTTCTCTCTTATCTTGTTTTCATTATTCATAGGTATTTTATGTAATCTATAATAAATTGTATAATGCAACCATTTTTTGATTATACGGATGGTTAGAATTATTAGGTATAATTTGGTTAGTTTGTGTCGGTTTACGATATATGTTAAATTCAAATTCATTAATATGTCTTATAATTGTTATATCTAGAAAGTTGATCTTATTATTTTCCTCCATTTCATAAGTAAAATTAATATTTTTATTTATCATATTTATTTTATCTAAAATAGTTATTAAGTTTATAACATTATTATTAGATACATACAATCCATCATCTACATATCTAAACCAATAACCGTTTTTATCAAATGTCTGTATAATTTTATTTATTTTATCATCTATATATTGTAAAAATATTTCAGATATTATATTCGATAAGGGAGAACCCATGGCAAGACCATCTTCCTGTTTGTAAATTTTATTATTATATGTAAAATAATTTTGATTTAATATTATTTTTAATGTATTTATAATTTCTAATATTAATTTTCTATCTTTTTCATTTTGCGGTAATCTAGATTTTATAATATTGAGAGTCTCTTTTATAGGAATATTTGTGTACATATTTTTTATATCTAATGATATTAATTTGGTTTTATTATCAATATTAATTATTTTTAATTTATCAATAAGGTTAATAGAATTACTACTTACGGTATGATTATTATTTAGTTTCATTTTATCTTTAAGAATAGATGTTATGATTTTAGATATTTTATAAGAAGGGGCATTCATAAAATTTACTAATGGTCTAATTGGTTTCTCAATTTTGTGTAATTTAATAAATCCATTCATTATTGGTATTTCTGGATTATCGTTCTTGTATTTGTATTTTGACTTTTGTTCTTTATTAATACACAAGAAAACATATTGCGATATATATATATATATATATATATATATATACACATATATATATATATATACATACACACATATATATATATATATATATATATATATATATATATATATATATATATATAGATAGATATATATATATATATATATAGAGAGAGAGAGAGAGAGAGAGAGAGAGAGGCTACCTCGTTTTACTCCTCTAATTATTGTCCACGCTATGTACATAAAGGTACGAAACACGAGATAGAAGCAGCTGTGACAAGTAAATAAATGTGTGCAACCGTTTGGAGATTTATTTTATCATACAACAGGGAGGCGACTTCCATTCCGATATAAACTGTCTGTCTTGTTTATAGTCAATAACAGATCTAAAGTGTCCGTGAATAAATTCAGAATATTTATAGCACTGTGGCTTTCAGTAATATTAAAAATTATAAACTAAATCTTATTTTCTTGTCATAAATACGTTAAATGTGAACGTGATGATCCATATATAAATATAATCTGAAATTATTCCATAAAACTGATGTAGAAGTAAAACAATAACAATTCTAATTTGTTTAGGTTTACTGTTTATGGCAATGCTCTTTAAAAGGTCACTTTTACTTGCTACTTGATTATTTGCTATCGAAATAATTTATACACAAATAATAATAACACACACTGTCTATAATTACAATAGTTCTTATTGTCTTTATAAACATTTCTATCTTCAGAGGTAACAAAACCCAAACTTACTTACCATTAACAATGTCAACTAATTTAAAGATTTACAAACCCTCTCGACGTAAAATTACATAATCTCCTTATCGGGCCGCTCGAACGCTCGACTAATCCTCTTAAACGGTGTGATCTTACCGATCACTTATCCCGAGAGGTAAAGACGATTTTTTACCTCTGAAGATGGTTTATTTGCAGCCGAATCGTCCGTAAAGTTAATAAAAACGTATTCCAGTTACAGGGTGTTTTTGTTAATTATTATAAATAACGTTCCCATAGAGAATTTTGATTTATAATAAATCATATATAGGCATATGATATCATTTTGTAAACATATTTTATTAGATAATTATTTTCCTGAAGATACTGGTACTATTTTATCGGCGAAAAGCTTTGAATAAATATATTCATTAAAAGTATTATTGGTATTGAAATATTTTTAATTTATTATATATTAAATATGGTGATATGTTTTCTTGTAATGTCGTTAATAAATTAAATAGAGGTATATTTTAATTTTATTATATTAATTAAATTAATATAGTCATTAAAAGTATTCTGGTTTTTGAAATATTTTTAATTTATTAATTAATTATATATATATATATATATATATATATATATATATATATATATATATATACATAATGCAGAGAGTATTTCAGGAAGAAACTAATGACAAACGTTCATATAAACATAGTTTTGGAAACGCGTTCTTTACTCCTTTACATATGGCGAAAGATTTCGCCTGAATTTCAGTTATCTCGTTAGAATGAAACCATACTATTTTGTGTACAATGTAGTAGATTTTATTGCTAGGAGTAAAATTAACTCATAAATTGAATAAAACGAGATCCAGATCTGTAGTTAAAGTGAGTCGTCTGGTTTCGAAACGTCTATATCATTTAAACCTAAGCTTTCAAAAAACACACAAAAAATGTATAGTTTTAGAATTTATTATTAACTTTTTTTTATTTTGTCTGTTTTAACTTTAGATGGGATGTGCACATAATGCATTAAGGTAACAATGCCATAACCTTTTAGTTTTCTGAGTTATTAACGATTTAAGTCTGGGTATAGTTTGTTTTGGTTGAAACCTGTTGGATGTAGTTACTTTCATTACTACTTTAAGATTTTTTCAGTGATGCAGACTATTAACTACTTTGATGTAGTGAAGTTAACCACTTTATATGTATTTGGTTTGAAGTAAAATGTAAAACAAATTGCATTTGCATGTTTTTTAATCTCAAAAATTCTGATTCTGGATTTTCAATAAGATGTACTTTCATGTCTATAAACTAAGAACCACTACAAAGTACAACTTTTCACAATATTACAAGCAAAGGTTCTAACCAACCCAATAAAAGCAGCACTTGCAATTACAACAACAACAAAGAAGGCAGCCGATGCCCAGTGTACATCAGATGTGATCCGTTTTCAAACTCATTCTATGACGTTGAAATTAACCACCATGATGTAGTTCGTTTTGAATACTAGAGAGTTATTTTCTTATAAATCTGCTGAAAACCAAAAATGGGCAAAAATGTGATGTGATTTGATTTTGAAACTAGTAATGTTGAATTTACTTAGAAATGTTTAAATTATTTGACGCAAGCCTCTGTAAGAAAAACCCATTACGTAAGGTTTCAAGTTCATAATCTTAGTAAAGTGATTTAACGACGTACAAATTGTAAATAAAATCTGCATATAGTTTACTTTGGAAGAAAATTTGTAAAATAGGCCCTTAACACACACACGCAAACTTTGAAGAAATAATTTCTTAAAATTATTGCTTTACACATTGTTTCATGATAAAAGGGTGCAATAAGCAATTCACCTTGTACTAGTGGCTGAGCTATTTTGATTATACTAAATGACCTGATTTTTTTTTAAATGAAGAATTGGTTGTCGCATAACAAAAAACGAAAGTGGTGATCCATTCAACTGTAAACACTGTTGACTGGATAAAACGTTTTCGCACTTAGACTTATTCTTCAGTGTATCGGTGTTTGGGCCAGATCCAATACATTTTTTAATGTACAAAAACCAAATGGTCACACTCATTAGGAAACGTCAAGAGATTCTGTATATTCAACTTAGCCCAGGCACGAGTATGTGCCGAAATACGTATTGCACTAGTTTATCATAAAACAAATTGAGGCTCATTAACTGTAAAAAAATTATTTTATCTATGAGTGTGTATTTAAAAGACGTGTTCTGCATAATTCTCTTCAAAGTTAAATTTTCTACTAAGTTTTTTTACACGTTGTACGCATTTATTTATAATCATGTAACAAAGTTAACTTACTTTAAATCTAAACGTAACATTTATTTGAAACCAAAGATATCGTAAACACTACTGTAGCCACAGACCTCGGGCCTACTTTATTTGGTTTGTCTAATAAATTTACATAATATATGTGTGTGTGTGTGTGTGTGTGTGTGTGTGTGTGTGTGTGTGTGTGTGTGGGTGGGTGGGTGTGTGGGTGGGTGTGTGTGTGTGTGTGTGTGTGTGTGTGTGTGTGTGTGTGTGTGTGTGTGTGTGTGGGTGGGTGGGTGGGTGTGTGTGTGTGTGTGTGTGTGTGTGTGTGGGTGTGGGTGGGTGTGTGTGTGTGTGTGTGTGTGTGTGTGTGTGTGGGTGTGTGTGTGTGTGTAATTTCCCTTTAAGTGAGGTATTATCGTTTTTCTAAGTGAAATGCTCTTCAAAAACAACTTATACTCAACATCCAAGTGGTTCATTTCATGCAAAAAGTTGTTTACTATTCTGTATAAAGTAGTATATCCTATTACATCGAGAACTAGGGCGTGTTCACTCAGGAACTAATCTCTGTGAAATAGGGAATCGTGTCATGAGATAAACACAGTTATTGGGGAAAACAATTTTGTCCGGCATTCGTGATACTGTGCACTGATCAGTGATACAGGATGAAACAAAGACGCTCGTTGCGTCCTTTCCACAGAAATATCTAGTGGGTGAACATAGGGGTATGAGGTGAGACAGAGATTGTTAGAGGAGAGACAAAGAGAGTAGACAAGTAGAATGCTGTGCGTTTTCCAGCTAAATTGTAAGCAGTAAACAGATAGTACACAAGTAATTCAGTTTACTATTGTCATTATTTTGAAAAACAAGACTGTGTAATTTTTTTTAATTAAATTTCTAAATTGAAATTCTAAACAATAGGAAAGTTGTTTATTCCTAAATATTTTAAATAGTTTAACTCGACTGATTAAGAGTCATTAAAAATGTAAATCGCATACTAATTTTGCCATCTTCGTAATCGCTAAGTTTTAAAAAAAATTTCAATTTTAAGATCAAAATAAAAGTTTTAAGTACGCTCTAAGATGAATGCAGCTTTACCAGTATTAAGTACAATTTTTAAAAATACGGGGTGATTTACAGATATGAAATACATTGCAAACTTATTCTACGTTTAAAAACAATAAAGAAAAAAGTTTATATCAACATAGGACATTGCTGAGTTGAGACTAGTTAAAGATTTCGTCAGGATTTCAACTCCTCCCGTGAAATAAAATTCTAACAAATTTTTTAGGTCGTTAATTATGAGTCAAAAATTGTAACTTGTTTCTTACTTCTAAATAAAGTAGGTCCCAGAACTATATCTGAGTAGGTTTTGAGAAACTTAGGATAAAACCAAAGTTATTAGGGCTAAAGTGAAATTCGTTATTTTTTTAAATTTTTATAGAACAATAACTTCATTAAATAGCTAATACAAACAGTCATTTTAGGCAAAACTTATAAAAAAGTAACTTCATTAAATAGCTAATACAAACAGTCATTTTAGGCAAAACTTATAGAAAAGTAACTTCATTAAATAGCTAATACAAACAGTCATTTTAAGCAAAACTTGTAGAAAAGTAACTTCATTAAATAGCTAATACAAACAGTCATTTTAGTCAAAACTTATAGAAAAGTAACTTCATTAAATAGCTAATACAAACAGTCATTTTAGGCAAAACTTATAGAAAAGTAACTTCATTAAATAGCTAATACAAACAGTCATTTTAGGCAAAACTTATAGAAAAGTAACTTCATTAAATAGCTAATACAAACAGTCATTTTAAGCAAAACTTGTAGAAAAGTAACTTCATTAAATAGCTAATACAAACAGTCATTTTAGGCAAAACTTATAGAAAAGTAACTTCATTAAATAGCTAATACAAACAGTCATTTTAGGCAAAACTTATAGAAAAGTAACTTCATTAAATAGCTAATACAAACAGTCATTTTAGGCAAAACTTATAAAAAAGTAACTTCATTAAATAGCTAATACAAACAGTCATTTTAGGCAAAACTTATAGAACAATAACTTCATTAAATACCTAATACAAACAGTCATTTTAAGCAAAACTTGTAGAAAAGTAACTTCATTAAATAGCTAATACAAACAGTCATTTTAGGCAAAACTTATAGAAAAGTAACTTCATTAAATACCTAATACAAACAGTCATTTTAAGCAAAACTTATAGAACAATAACTTCATTAAATAGCTAATACAAACAGTCATTTTAAGCAAAACTTGTAGAAAAGTAACTTCATTAAATAGCTAATACAAACAGTCATTTTAAGCAAAACTTATAGAACAATAACTTCATTAAATAGCTAATACAAACAGTCATTTTAAGCAAAACTTGTAGAAAAGTAACTTCATTAAATAGCTAATACAAACAGTCATTTTAGGCAAAACTTATAGAACAATAACTTCATTAAATACCTAATAGAAACAGTCATTTTAAGCAAAACTTGTAGAAAAGTAACTTCATTAAATAGCTAATACAAACAGTCATTTTAAGCAAAACTTGTAGAAAAGTAACTTCATTAAATAGCTAATACAAACAGTCATTTTAAGCAAAACTTGTAGAAAAGTAACTTCATTAAATAGCTAATACAAACAGTCATTTTAGGCAAAACTTATAGAAAAGTAACTTCATTAAATAGCTAATACAAACAGTCATTTTAGGCAAAACTTATAGAAAAGTAACTTCATTAAATAGCTAATACAAACAGTCATTTTAGGCAAAACTTATAGAACAATAACTTCATTAAATACCTAATACAAACAGTCATTTTAAGCAAAACTTGTAGAAAAGTAACTTCATTAAATAGCTAATACAAACAGTCATTTTAGGCAAAACTTATAGAAAAGTAACTTCATTAAATAGCTAATACAAACAGTCATTTTAGGCAAAACTTATAGAAAAGTAACTTCATTAAATAGCTAATACAAACAGTCATTTTAGGCAAAACTTATAGAAAAGTAACTTCATTAAATAGCTAATACAAACAGTCATTTTAGGCAAAACTTATAGAACAATAACTTCATTAAATACCTAATACAAACAGTCATTTTAAGCAAAACTTGTAGAAAAGTAACTTCATTAAATAGCTAATACAAACAGTCATTTTAGGCAAAACTTATAGAAAAGTAACTTCATTAAATAGCTAATACAAACAGTCATTTTAGGCAAAACTTATAGAAAAGTAACTTCATTAAATAGCTAATACAAACAGTCATTTTAGGCAAAACTTATAGAAAAGTAACTTCATTAAATAGCTAATACAAACAGTCATTTTAAGCAAAACTTGTAGAAAAGTAACTTCATTAAATAGCTAATACAAACAGTCATTTTAGGCAAAACTTATAGAAAAGTAACTTCATTAAATAGCTAATACAAACAGTCATTTTAGGCAAAACTTATAGAAAAGTAACTTCATTAAATAGCTAATACAAACAGTCATTTTAGGCAAAACTTATAGAAAAGTAACTTCATTAAATAGCTAATACAAACAGTCATTTTAAGCAAAACTTGTAGAAAAGTAATTCTGAATAAAACGATATAAATAGCGTATAGACAAAGTGAATAAATGTTAAATTAAACGCACTTTTATTTAAAACAGTGAAAAGCAGAATGAAATATTTTTTACATTTGGCAAATCTAACTGTTTAGTTTGGCAATCAACAGATCAAAATATACCCTATACATTTTATTTAATCATTTCATGCAGTAAGATATGAAAACATTTTAGTGAGTATGTTAAGGGAAACAGGTTTATAGAAGTTTTTAGTAAGACATGATGATAGTGAATGAAAACAAATCTGCTGTACACCATAATACGTAACAATCGTATTTCTAAACTGTTATGAATTTGCCAAAGTAAAGTATGGTGGCCTCTGACTTTAACCGTGCCACAAACAATAAGTACAGCAAATACATCATGGAAACCCTTCCCGTCGCTTGGAATTTTGCTATTGGTTAAATACTCGTAGGAAACTCTTCAAGGACATTTTATTTACCGATTGGACAGGATTACTTGTCATGGTATTAACAATCACGGTGCTAATACAAACTGGCAGAACTAAACGTCTTGTCAGAATTAATGTATGGTGTGGGCCTTTTATGATCAGTTAATTGAACTGTTCATTTTTCCAAAAGGCTTAACAGGTCTGGCATACTTATAGATACTTCTAGTAGTACCGTCGAGAATCATTTCCAACATTCCTTGACGATATTTCTCTTCCAACACGATGTTACAACGTAACATTTTTCCAAAAGGCTTAACAGGTCTGGCATACTTATAGATACTTCTAGTAGTACCGTCGAGAATCATTTCCAGCATTCCTTGACGATATTTCTCTTCCAACACGATGTTACAACGCCACATTTTTCCAAAAGGCTTAACAGCTCTGGCATACTTATAGATACTTCTAGTAGTACCGTCGAGAATCATTTCCAACATTCCTTGACGATATTTCTCTTCCAACACGATGTTACAACGCCACATTTTTCCAAAAGGCTTAACAGGTCTGGCATACTTATAGATACTTCTAGTAGCACCGTCGAGAATCATTTCCAGCATTCCTTGACGATATTTCTCTTCCAACACGATGTTACAACGCCACATTTTTCCAAAAGGCTTAACAGCTCTGGCATACTTATAGATACTTCTAGTAGTACCGTCGAGAATCATTTCCAACATTCCTTGACGATATTTCTCTTCCAACACGATGTTACAACGCCACATTTTTCCAAAAGGCTTAACAGGTCTGGCATACTTATAGATACTTCTAGTAGTACTGTCGAGAATCATTTCCAACATTTCTTGACGTATTTCTCTTCCAACACGATGTTACAACGCCACATTTTTCCAAAAGGCTTAACAGCTCTGGCATACTTATAGATACTTCTAGTAGTACTGTCGAGAATCATTTCCAACATTTCTTGACGTATTTCTCTTCCAACACGATGTTACAACGCCACATTTTTCCAAAAGGCTTAACAGCTCTGGCATACTTATAGATACTTCTAGTAGTACTGTCGAGAATCATTTCCAACATTTCTTGACGTATTTCTCTTCCAACACGATGTTACAACGCCACATTTTTCCAAAAGGCTTAACAGCTCTGGCATACTTATAGATACTTCTAGTAGTACCGTCGAGAATCATTTCCAACATTCCTTGACGATATTTCTCTTCGAACACGATGTTACAACGCCACATTTTTCTAAAACTGTTACCACCTATTTAAATCATAAATTCCCAAATAACTGGGTTGGTCGTAGACGTACAAAAAAGGGCCACCCGGTTCAGCAGACTTTACAGTGCTAGAATTTTGCATATGCGGATGGATGAAGGAACATGTTTACAGCATAAAAGTAAATTCCCGTGAGCCATTGCGGGTTGTTTGATCCTTTCGAGCAGGTAAAAGGCAACCCTACTGAACTGAGGAAAACAGTTGAGTATTCGAATTGTAATAATTAATAGGTAAAGCTTAAAAGCATATTTTTTCAATTAAATCTTTTTTTTGAAACTTCAAACGAGAACTTTAATATAACCTAAGTTTCTTCAGAACGATGCTTTTAGAGTCTGTCTGTCTGTCTAAGTCAAATCGTCAGGTACAATTAGTAAGTAAAATAACTGACTCGGTGAGTCTTATTAAAGGTTAAAGAATAATTATTATGTGAATAAAGACATTGTTTAAAATAAAATTAAAGCACATACGCTCTCAAGTAATCGTTTACATATTTAGACCCAACGTTTCGACAACTAATTTCTTGCCCTTATCCAGCCTGTAGTGCTATGAAAAACAACGTCCTTACATTTAGAGTTCAAAGGAGTAATGTAAGGAAAGGACACATCAAACCCACTATACTTTACCACAAATTTTCTTTGAGTTACAGCTCTGCTGGCTCGTCTTTTCGTCTTTTACTATAAATTACTATTTACTATGTTTTAGTTAATGTTATTTAGGCAAATTTTTCCTTTCACTATTTCATTTTATTTAACATTTATCATTTTGTCTATTCTTTATATTTACCACTAAATTAACCATTATTTTTTCTACAAATTATATTCAAAATTACTTGCTGTTTTTAACACATTCAATAAAGTTGTTGTATTGCAAATATAAAATACAGGTTGTTTTAGCCCTAATTTTCGCCACGATTTCTCGAAACCCTACTTTAACTAACAAATAAAAACCTACGCTTAAACTTTATAATTCTCAAAATTGTAGTCGTGCTAGATTTCATGAATTTTACTAGGGCAATAACAAACCTGAAAGAAGTCAATAATTTCTGAATATAAACTATTAAATTATGGAGAAACATTATCTTTATTACGACAACGAAAGGTACAAGTTTTTCCAATTAAATTTCCCGTAAATACAAACCGCAGTTATGTAAATATATGAGACATTGTAGTATATAAAAGCTAATGTGGCGGCCCGTTATCGATTTGGATACAGTGCATCGGTACAACTCTTTCCCATTATTATTCCAATAAAAGCATTTGCTGTTTTCATGGTTGAGATTTTTACGATTTTCTTGAGTTTGAATCAGTCGCTATACCCAATGTTTTTTGTTCTGTTTATTTAAATGTTTTCCAATGTTAAGACTTTTTTTGTTTCTAGTGGAGCTTTATGTTTTGATAAACCTATGCCGGCTTTCAAACCCTTAATTTTTTAATTTAACATTAATTTCTGTATTTTATTTTGTAGGTGGCTATTTTGAATGTACCCAATGCCAGAGGACGACATATTGTAAATACAACGCCAGTAACATTATTATTAAATAACAGTTACAGCTATACTATGTTACAACTGTAATAAAACTACTTCACACACATTTCTACTTGAAAAGGTATGCACAGTGACAGGTAGTAATTACACTGTCAGCAACAAACTGCAAAATAGGATAACACACAGTCAAAAGCGTTTCTCACTTCACAGAGCCAAAGTGAAATGAGAAAATGACAGTTGGATTGAAATTAGTTCTATAACATTTCGCAGGGGTATAGTATGTAACGGACGGCAAGGAAGTACAGTTGAACAAAAGGTACTCTCTCAAAACTCAGCCATAGTCTGTCCTTGGATAAAATCACCTTTGGGTAAAACTTCATGTATTCTGTTGAATATAATCTTGGTCAAGGCCTTCATAAGGCTTTTAATCAGGCTTAATATTCTCTCTTATTAAATAATAAAACTAAATCCCAAGTGGGCAAGTTAAAGCAAACACACTGTTTAAAGCTTATAAAACAAAAAGGTTAGAGCTTTAATTGTAGCTTTTGGGTGTTCAAGTAGCTATAATTTAAAGGATATATATATAAATCTAAGTAAATACCATAGAGAAACCACATACAGTAGCAATACTCAACTAGACCGCGAAAAGAATTGATTAGAGGCAAAATCGTTCATCCGTTCATGCGTTAAAATGTAACCGACGCGACGTTAGTCTGCCTGGGCAACCTGAGTTTTGTTTCAAGGATTTGTTTTTATTAACCAACAAGGTGAAATAAACCCCTTACGTTTTTCCAAAGACCTCATTTTTTTAAATAAAATTTTCTAGTATAATCCATTCTTTTAGAATCTTATTTGTACAATGTTATATTAAATTTTAAGCTAAAACGTGTCTTCCATGTTGAAATAAATTCATGAAATATTAATTTTAATCGATTAAAAGAACTAAACTCTTTTAAAAAGAACTGTAGCGAAAGATATGTTACTTTTATCTTCCACAACATAAAACATTAATGTTATAATGTCGGTAAGGGAACATGTCTAGTGAAGATTTTCTTCCTAAGCTGCACTCATTTATTGAATGAAGGCGATTTTCTTATTATTTTAGAATGTTCTGTCAACTCCCCGTTTATATTCATAAAAAAACAGGTTTTTAAAAACAAACACAAGATAAAACGTATTAAAAGCACTTTGGGACATAAATATGTCTAAACACAGCCTGTGGCAATAGGTTATGTCTTCGGCTCCACAAACCGTGTCTACCCGATTGAGCACTTTATCGAGAGCGAAAGGACCAGCATTATTCCCAGTCTGCAGGGTGCACCTAAATATGCATTAACCTCAGTAATAAGGAAAAATATAAATTGTTTTGATTCCTGTTTCATACCATAAAGTCGGCTAAGTATTTTGATAATGACATTGTTTTATAATGAAATCCTGTTGCTGTTCATGACGAGCTGGTTGTTAATTACTTATTACAATTTTGCTATTACTTGCGGCCAGACCTTTTGTTAACTAAAAGTTGTTATATTGTTAACTTACACTTGGGGGAAACGTTTTCGTCTTACGACTTCTTCAGCCTCGTATTTTTGCCGATAGGAATGCTGCGGTTGTGCTTCCTCGGTACCATTTTTTTGAAAGTTAGAAGTGATATGATCGAAGAGTATGTGTGATCTGTGCCGTGTTTGTTCATTTAGGATGTCATTTTTATGTGTTGCTATATCTATATATATCATACTGTTCTAGTGTGTTTAATTTATGGCCTTTGTTGCATGTGTGGAGGATGCTCATGTTATTTTCCATACTTTTACATGAGTGAAGAAGTCGTAAGACGAAAACGTTTCCTCCAAGTGTAAGTTAAGAATTTAACAAATTTTAGTTAACAAAATGTCTGCTAATAGCAAAAGTGTAATAAGTTTTATTCTCATCATAGATTTTAGTTTCAAAACATCTTTTTACTGTGAAATGTAATTATTAATATATACAACAATAATTACTGAAATTCATATTTACTCATGAATATTAAATTTAATGTAAAACCAATAATGAAACCCCGCCTTTAAATATTTGGTTACTATGACGAGGTTGGCAGAGAAACCTTGAGAAACAGAATATCAGACATACAAAATCTTTAGGGAAAAGAATAATGCGATATTTAATACGTAAAATCAAGAAACAAAATTATTCGAACATGTATTTAGAGTGAGTTGAATACTGCTTTGAGGTGGAAAGGTAGCAAAAGCACTTTGAAAAGACTCGATTCTAGAACAAATCAAGCGAAAGATTAATGCAACCAAGAATTTCGAAATAAAGTATGTAATAGAATTCTGTGGGAAATGTTCAAGTGACCAACTGGATATAACGGTATGCATTTGTTTGCTAATGTATTTTGTAATTTCATTACGAAATTTGAGTTGAGAGAGAGAGAGAGAGAGAGGGAAAGAGAGAGGATTGAAAGAGAGAGAGACAAGTCTTCAGAGATTTGCAACAGGTTAACCTCAATATAGATTTGATTTCTCTGAAAACGTTACACATTATATATTTTACATTAATAGGTTTCCTTTTGTAGTATCTAGCTTCTACCCTTGTTTACCACAAGAGGAGTGACCACTATCCAGTCTGGACGGTTAGCTATCTTTTCTTACGTCAAGCAATCATGTTATAATATCAAACCGTTTAGAATTCTACTGACCATCTGCTAAAACCATATTTTTTGTTTTCATTAAATAAAACATTTACAATAATAACAAAAGCTATTTAATGATAAGGCTTACTTCTTTTGTCCGCAGAATGTTTTCCTAAAGTAAACTACGTTGGGCTTTACAAACAAGGGTGCATTATTAAATACTTTAACAAACTGCTTGTTACATTTAATATGGAAACAGTCTATGCTATGCAGCCGCGCCTTGCTCACCTATTTACACGTAATAAATTACTGTGAACAAAATTAATTAGAGATAAAGCAAAGTGTTTTTATGTTTATACGCTTTAATGTTGGTACTCGTAATGTTTTCGTTTTCTGCTCCATGTGTAAACATATAACATTTCAATAATAAGTAATAATAACAATCACCACAAGAGAATAAATAATAATAAGGCCATTAATTTAATAATAAAATTCAATAAATACAGATAAAATAACACAATAATATTAAAAGAAACAATTATATAAATATTTACTTTATTTTACTTAATTTTAAATGTTATAATATTATTGATGTTATGTCAAAATTCAATTTTTTCTACACCATTTACTATTTACAATTTTCGTCAATTTTATTACAGTTACATTACGTTTTATGTTTACGTAATGTATTGCTTTTTTATATTTCTCTTTTAGTGTGTTTTTGAGCAGTTCCTAATACCACGTTTTTTTGTAACAGTTGTACGTTTACACGTTTAGTTTTACTTTTATATATAATTTACCTTAATTGCAGAAACAGATTTGATGAGTATAAAAATAAACTCGTATAGTAGAAGATTGATGTCAAGTGAACCAGCCAATTTGTTTTAAATTATAAAATAATGAACAGGGCAAAATTTGATTTTTGAAGGATATTGCACCATTGCTTAGAATGTTCATAATTCTTTTTTTTGAAAATTCCGAATCTGTACCCGACTGTATTCAATAATTTTATTACTAAAAATTATTTAAATAGAAACTTGTTTCTATCTGCGTTTATGTCAGGTCACTAAAGTTACCACGCCATCGTTGATGATATTAATCACACACACACACACACACACACACACACACACACACACACACACACACACACACACACACACCATATTATATATATATATATTAAATACTGTGATAACAAAATTTTAATTTGCAATTTATATATAGTAAATTTTAATATGTAGGCAAAACTTTTAATATTATAAAAATATAGCCTATTTACTTTCCTATTCCATATTATTCAATTCAAATTAATAAAATGTTAATGAATTATATTGATACAAATCAAACCCATTGCATTTAAAACACAAAGACAAACACACACAAGAGTTTATATATATATATATATATATATATATATATATATATATATATATCGCAATATGTTTTCTTGTGTATTAATAAAGAACAAAAGTCAAAATACAAATACAAGAATTATATTTGAATTTACAATTCAAAGCTTTTCGTTGGCTAACAGTGCCAACATCATCAGGAATATTAAACAATTCTTGTATTTGTATTTTGACTTTTGTTCTTTATATATATATATATATATATATATATATATATATATATAGGGAAGCCTAATTAAACATAACTAAACGAACACAGTAACAAACATAAATATAGAGAAATAAGGAAAATCAAAGTTTATGCAAAAGAAAAATAAATGACTAATGGATAATATCGTGCACTTATGAAGCGCAACGAAAATTAATTCAAAGATCTTTCCAAATCGATGTTCAAAGTACCTTAAATGCAAAAATATAATTATAACGTATAAAACAATGTATGAAGGCTAAAAGTAAAGGTTTATCTATGAAGAAGAAGAAAAATTAGCTATACAAAATATATAAATGGTGAAAAAAACGAAGCTAGTTTGGCTAATACAGTGTTACATCGTTTATTTTGAACCAGAGTTTGACTCGAATAGTGAAATATGTTTTCATCGAAACAACTCCAAAACTAACTTAAAAAATAAATATTCTGTTTAAAATAAGCATTACTAACTTACCCCTTTGATTAACTTTTGTATCACGATTTATAATTAAAAATGGAATTTACGTACTTTTTTATGGATTTTTTAGAATGATATGAGTTAAACGAATTAATCCATTTAACGAATCAAGTTAATAATATTAAATATTAAAAATCTCTTTTCCATTGAGTGTGTGTGTGTGTGTGCGTGTGTGTGTGTGCGTGTGTGTGTGTGTGTGTGTGTGTGTGTGTGTGTGTGTGTGTGTGTGTAACATTTGCAAATACCTATTTCATTAAAACTCGCTAAAATATTAATTGAACTGTATAAAATAAACTCACTAGGTTCTAAAGTGTAAAGATAAAATTATAAAACAGTTGTATCAAATATATGTATGTATATATATATATATATATATATATATATATATATATATATATATATACATATATTAATAACGATTACAATTATTTGAAATTCATTCATTTAAAAGTTATGATTTAAGATGAATTAATTAATTTTATGAATCATATAGTTTTCTAATAGACAAACAAGAGTTTGTAATATGCTTACGGCTTTTACAAAAAGGATTTAAAATTATTAAAAATTAAAATGCAAACATACAATTTATTGTAGAATAAACAAAAAGATGCTGGCTCTAGCTTAGCGGATCAATATACCTGTTGCCTCAGGCGCTCTCCTCTCAAGCCAATCCTTCCACTTCACATGTTTGGCTAAATACGTTCACGCACTCAATTTATTTAAAGCTGTACAACTTTTTTATTTTATTTATTTTGTATTAATTTTTTTTTTTTTTTTGAAAACTGTTGTGTATATTTGGGAGACACTCCGACACTGGATGGTACACCCGCGGGCAGCGTCCGGTCTCGACTGAACTCAGCGTCGCGGCGATTCTGCGTTTTAACAGGTGCGCATGCGCGTAAACTGGACGAATAAAAAAATTTGCAGTTGTAAGAGAATTTTTTTATACAATAGTGCGTTCACTATAATCATTAAAATTGGTAAAATTCATTCTTATGTGTGTCTGAAATGTTAAGAAAAATATTAAGCGTGACAAATCGATATAAACCAATGTTTTGAGGTTAATTGTAATTTATTGTATTTACGGTTACATTTAAAACTTAGGGACAAAAAAAAGATTAGATTGTGGAAAATATTTTTTTATTTTATTTAATAAATAGAGTAAACATTGTAAAAATAACATTGCCAGTAATTTAGAACTTTTAAAATATTTATCTGAAAATTGTCGAAATGATTGCATGTTTTTGTTTTCAACTCAACAATGAGTTTTTACTTTTAATAACATTGCATGTTGTTATAATATATATATATATATTTATAAGTTCATCGCCTCTGATTAAATAAATTTTACAATTTATTCGAACGGTTAATTTAAAATTAAATATTGACAAGATATTTTACTTTAATATTAGACTTGTCTTTTATAATTGTGTATGCCTAATTAATTATAAACAACAGCAAATGATAGTGCACGAATAATTATCCAGTTTATTGTTTTGGCCTTACTTTGTCATTACGGACAGTAATAAAGTAGTTGACTGAAGCTGCTGATAGAGTTCTGTTTCTGTTTGAGTAATAACTTTTTTTTAATTCCTTTTATAAATTACATATTTTTTTAAATCTGAAGATACTTAAAATGTTTAACACACAGCTTTCCCTAGACAAAAACCGATTGGTTTTCTACATCTTAATATACAGCTCTAAATATCATACAATTACCACTGAATAACAAATAGAGAACTCTTACGTCTTTAACCGTAATAGGCAATCCCCATGAGGGTCTAATTCGCTCGGTACGGTTGGTAACCTTGTCTCAGTTTAATAAAATGTATTTTCCATACAACATAACTTCATGCAAGTAGTAAAACTACTGTCCTCATAGAAGTTCTGTTAAACGTCATGAACGACAAACAATACCAATTAAAATAAATACAGAAATGGTTAATTTATTGAAAGAACGTACTAATTAGAGATTTTAATAGAATCTACTTAATTTAGTTAAAAATAAATAAATGTAGCCTACTTAATGAAAAACCTTTATTAAATGTTAAAAGTTTCACTTTAAATACAATACAAGTTTATGCAAGTCGTAAAATTACTGTCAATATAGAAATTTAGTACACGTCACGAACAGTAAACTTTACCAAACAAAATGGAATAGTTATGGAACTTACCTAAAAAGTGAATACTTCAATTAAAGAAAGTACTTAATACAGATTGTATTAGAATGTGCTATTATAGTTAATAGACTAACAAAGCATATAGTTAGTAGAATGCATGTACTACAAATTTACTGAATAAAAATTTTAGTAAACTATTTTAAATGAAATCTGTTCCTTAAAAGACGTTCCTAGGAATGTTTTCATTTCAAAAATCAGATTAAAAAATAAATATCTCATTCTTATCATTATATTTAATTAATTATAGTAAGATTTATCACAATAGAAATAAATTTATATATTTAATAACTGATAAAAATATTTGATAACATTTTAATTTAATAATGTACAATAAATAAAGTAACATAACCTAGGTGTTGAAACAGTTGCTCTACAACATCTTATAAGATTGATTTAGAGGTTCCAAGAAGTCATACGTTATAACATGGTTTTATATGTATAAAAATCCATATGTTAGAGCATCTCGTAAGTGTCACGACAAGCCAAAGAATTTTCTCTGTGCAAAACATAAAGTCAGCCCAGCCATAAAAAATAGTCATTTCAAACATTTCCTTGCTGAAACTGACAAAGCAAAACTTTTTTTCTGTATATACTTTCGAACTTTAGTTCTTAAAGAAGTTTAGGCTGAATACAGTTTTGAGTATTTTGGCATCTCTGCTCTCATTTGACCGAAAATTCTATCTTTCTTGTACTCTTTTAAAACAACAAACAAAAGTATAAGTAATTCTTGGTTGAAATTTTATAAATAGTTTTACAAATAATAATGTGGAAACAAACACAAACTTATTACCTTCTCTTGGTTTTACACCGCATATTATTGTTTAGGTATGTTAGCTTACATATTATCATATGTTTGGTGCTTACATTTTCCCATTCTTGTTGTATTCTTTAAACATTGGAATAATCCCATTCACATTTTTTTCCTATAAAACGTGAGTTCTCCATAAGGGTCTCTAAAAATAATAGTGAGACGATTAAGCTAGCTTTTTAGACAGGTATATATATATATATATATATATATATATATATATATATTGCAACAAGTCAAACCTGCTCACTATTTTATTATTTACTATATTTCACCATTTTGTTACTCGTATGAAATTGTTTAGAATAAAAGACATTGTTTTAACGAGTAAAAAACATTTAAAGTATTGGGACGACGTTTCTTCAACTAATGTTTCGTCTTTTTCAAGTCATTATTAAACTAAAGGCCTAAAGAAAGAACATCATCAATGGTCCTGCCAATACTTACAGAAGCAAATATTTCTTTTATTTTGTTAACTGTAATGTTTCTGTAACAGTTATTACTTGATTTTTGAAGAGAAGATTATTACTTGATTGATTTTTTAGTTTTTAATTTACATTATTAAAACATCTAGTTATTAAGTATCCCAACTTAGTACAGTCTCTTCAAGTCTAGATGTTTTGTGTAGGTACAACTGACATAATTTCTATCCTTATTTATAAAAATAAATTTTCTGATTGACTGATTGAACGACTGATCAACGCACAGGGGACATTATTAAAGCTAGGAATCGTAAATTTTGAGATAATTTCGTCTCATAAATAAGAGGGTACTAAGGAAAAAATTTCCAAATTTTTAATTTTTACTGGTAAAAAAGTTAAAGAAAGTGTAACAAATAGTACTTTGGCATTTCATCTCATTCCACAACAAGATGTCATAAAAAGTAAATATCAGGAAGATGTTGCAGGAAGTAAATCGTGAAAAATCGTGGAACTAATGAAGTCTGGCACGAATATTTTAAAATTGTAGTTAATTCAGATCTTAAAACTGCCAATGCACAATAGAATATTTTGAAGCCCCAACAGCCACTGATGTGTCTCTGGTAATTGTATGGTAACAGATTCTGCAGAGTGATATCATTATTTGTGAATGAAAATCATGTCAAAAAACTTAAAAGCATAAGTTAACTTCATTGTGGTTTGACTAAACGTATCAACAAATATAATCATTTATGAAACACACAAGAGATTCGACAAAAAGTGACGAGAAAAGGTAGCCTAACGTTTTCGAAAAATATCAATTAACATGAACCTAAAGTATGATTTCTGTAATAATTACAAAACAAAAAATTTACACTTGTATCAATTGGAACAAATGTCAAATTACATATATCAAACATAAAAGAAAAAAATATTACTACTTACTTACTGGCCAACGCCATCCTTGGGAGTTGGAGCAATTTAGCGACGCGCTGACCAGTAGAGATGGGCTTTCTTGAAGATAAGGTACTGTTGTAATTAAAGGCTGTGCAATCTTGAAGGTGTTCGGCATTCATAACTTCACTACCACACAGCGGAGTCGGTAGTACATGGATGCGGTGGAGGAGCGCAGCAAGGTAGTCATGACACGTCTTCAATTTAAGAGCCAAGTCATGGTCAATTGCCCCCCCCCCTCAGAGACAAGACTTTTCCACCGTTTTCCTGCTGAGAGTTGCCTCAAATAGGACGTGATTGCATTTTTGGTGGTCATCTTTATTAGGGACTTTGAGGACTGTAGTGTGCTCAGATGCTAAAGCTGAGGAAGGCTTGTTCCCTGCTTGGCTCGTTGGTCAGCCTTTTCATTGCCAGTGATGTTTACATGGCTCGAGATCCACTGGAAATTAAGTACCCATTATGAGAACACAGAGTCTTTTTCTATCGTCTATGGTTCTACTACAGTCAGTCTTTGAGTTCTAGAGAAGTTCAAGATGGCGGTCATAGCGTTAATAAGGAAAATTGCATAGCCGGATTAGTCAGGTTCTCAAGCTAACTTTTTGCAGCATGTATGGCAGCTACATCAAGTCTTAATGGCTAAGGTGAACAATCCATTTCTGCTAACAGCAGACAATCTTTAAAAATATGTCCAGTAGTATGCAGCACCTGTTTCGCTTGATCCAGGCACCGACTGGACTTCTAAAGTCCTGATTCGAGTATGGAAGCTTTGGCAAGTGGTAGTCTGGCATGAGGAGCTCCGCCTCAGGCAACTCTTGGAAGCAGTCCTGATAAGTAGAGGGTGGAGCCGGTTCTCCGGGAGTGACTCCATAGTCCTGGTAACAGACACAAGGCGTTCTCTATAAATATAAATAAAAAGAAAACATAAAACTGTGATTTTATTTTCTTCGTAACATGGATGTGCATCTAGGATATACAGCCAAACTTACAGAAAGCAACATATTTTTTGTAACATGATCGTTCCTCTTTTTAATTAACTCTTGACGATGATTTTATCCTTATATATAAAATCCGTCATTTACATATATATATATATATATATATATATATATATATATATATATATATATATATATATATATATATATATATGTATATATATATATATATATATATATATATATATATATATATCCGTGATAAACATTAACTTGCAACTTAAATGAATTTATAGTTTTGTGTATTTTTAAATAGTTGAAGTAATGATAAATAGAAACACAGAAGCATACTATAGCCAATGTTAAAGAGATTCATACAACAACAAAAACAGCTTGAATCGTTGGATTTGAAAATGAATTTCCTTTGTTGATTGCAACCAAAGGTCACATATAATGAGTAAGAGTAAAGAAGTGAATACTGCGAAATCGCAATATAAACGGAAGCACTATAAACGTATCTGCAATTAGAACGATTGCGAAAAAAGTACTACATTGTAGTATCGACGTAAATATTAAGAACAACCATGTAATAATCAACATAAACTACGGCACTATGTATGAATCTGGAACTAAAACGATTGCAACAACAGTATTATACGAACGACATTATTATTGAGGACGAACATGTATGATATACACGGAAGCACCATATATGAATCTGGAACTAAAACGATTGCAACAGCAGTATTATACGAACGACATTATTATTGAGGACGAACATGTATAATATACACGGAAGCACTATATATGAATCTGGAACTACAACGATTGCAACAGCAGTATTATACGAACGACATTATTATTGAGGACGAACATGTATAATATACACGGAAGCACTATATATGAATCTGAAACTACAACGATTGCAACAACAGTATTATACGAACGACATTATTATTGAGGACGAACATGTATAATATACACGGAAGCACCATATATGAATCTGGAACTAAAACGATTGCAACAGCAGTATTATACGAACGACATTATTATTGAGGACGAACATGTATAATATACACGGAAGCACCATATATGAATCTGGAACTAAAACGATTGCAACAGCAGTATTATACGAACGACATTATTATTGAGGACGAACATGTATAATATACACGGAAGCACTATATATGAATCTGGAACTAAAACGATTGCAACAACAGTATTATACGAACGACATTATTATTGAGGACGAACATGTATAATATACACGGAAGCACCATATATGAATCTGGAACTAAAACGATTGCAACAGCAGTATTATACGAACGACATTATTATTGAGGACGAACATGTATAATATACACGGAAGCACTATATATGAATCTGGAACTACAACGATTGCAACAGCAGTATTATACGAACGACATTATTATTGAGGACGAACATGTATAATATACACGGAAGCACTACATATGAATCTGAAACTACAACGATTGCAACAACAGTATTATACGAACGACATTATTATTCAGGACGAACATGTATAATATACACGGAAGCACTATATATGAATCTGGAACTACAACGATTGCAACAGCAGTATTATACGAACGACATTATTATTGAGGACGAACATGTATAATATACACGGAAGCACTATATATGAATCTGAAACTACAACGATTGCAACAACAGTATTATACGAACGACATTATTATTGAGGACGAACATGTATAATATACACGGAAGCACCATATATGAATCTGGAACTAAAACGATTGCAACAACAGTATTATACGAACGACATTATTATTGAGGACGAACATGTATAATATACACGGAAGCACTATATATGAATCTGGAACTAAAACGATTGCAACAACAGTATTATACGAACGACATTATTATTGAGGACGAACATGTATAATATACACGGAAGCACTATATATGAATCTGGAACTACAACGATTGCAACAGCAGTATTATACGAACGACATTATTATTGAGGACGAACATGTATAATATACACGGAAGCACTATATATGAATCTGGAACTAAAACGATTGCAACAACAGTATTATACGAACGACATTATTATTGAGGACGAACATGTATAATATACACGGAAGCACTATATATGAATCTGGAACTAAAACGATTGCAACAACAGTATTATACGAACGACATTATTATTGAGGACGAACATGTATAATATACACGGAAGCACTATATATGAATCTGGAACTAAAACGATTGCAACAACAGTATTATACGAACGACATTATTATTGAGGACGAACATGTATAATATACACGGAAGCACTATATATGAATCTGGAACTAAAACGATTGCAACAACAGTATTATACGAACGACATTATTATTGAGGACGAACATGTATAATATACACGGAAGCACCATATATGAATCTGGAACTAAAACGATTGCAACAACAGTATTATACGAACGACATTATTATTGAGGACGAACATGTATAATATACACGGAAGCACTATATATGAATCTGGAACTACAACGATTGCAACAGCAGTATTATACGAACGACATTATTATTGAGGACGAACATGTATAATATACACGGAAGCACTATATATGAATCTGAAACTACAACGATTGCAACAACAGTATTATACGAACGACATTATTATTGAGGACGAACATGTATAATATACACGGAAGCACCATATATGAATCTGGAACTAAAACGATTGCAACAACAGTATTATACGAACGACATTATTATTGAGGACGAACATGTATAATATACACGGAAGCACCATATATGAATCTGGAACTAAAACGATTGCAACAGCAGTATTATACGAACGACATTATTATTGAGGACGAACATGTATAATATACACGGAAGCACCATATATGAATCTGGAACTAAAACGATTGCAACAGCAGTATTATACGAACGACATTATTATTGAGGACGAACATGTATAATATACACGGAAGCACCATATATGAATCTGGAACTAAAACGATTGCAACAGCAGTATTATACGAACGACATTATTATTGAGGACGAACATGTATAATATACACGGAAGCACTATATATGAATCTGGAACTACAACGATTGCAACAGCAGTATTATACGAACGACATTATTATTGAGGACGAACATGTATAATATACACGGAAGCACTATATATGAATCTGGAACTACAACGATTGCAACAGCAGTATTATACGAACGACATTATTATTGAGGACGAACATGTATAATATACACGGAAGCACCATATATGAATCTGGAACTACAACGATTGCAACAACAGTATTATACGAACGACATTATTATTGAGGACGAACATGTATAATATACACGGAAGCACCATATATGAATCTGAAACTACAACGATTGCAACAACAGTATTATACGAACGACATTATTATTGAGGACGAACATGTATAATATACACGGAAGCACTATATATGAATCTGAAACTACAACGATTGCAACAACAGTATTATACGAACGACATTATTATTCAGGACGAACATGTATAATATACACGGAAGCACTATATATGAATCTGGAACTACAACGATTGCAACAACAGTATTATACGAACGACATTATTATTGAGGACGAACATGTATAATATACACGGAAGCACTATATATGAATCTGAAACTACAACGATTGCAACAACAGTATTATACGAACGACATTATTATTGAGGACGAACATGTATAATATACACGGAAGCACTATATATGAATCTGGAACTACAACGATTGCAACAGCAGTATTATACGAACGACATTATTATTGAGGACGAACATGTATAATATACACGGAAGCACTATATATGAATCTGAAACTACAACGATTGCAACAACAGTATTATACGAACGACATTATTATTCAGGACGAACATGTATAATATACACGGAAGCACTATATATGAATCTGGAACTACAACGATTGCAACAACAGTATTATACGAACGACATTATTATTGAGGACGAACATGTATAATATACACGGAAGCACTATATATGAATCTGAAACTACAACGATTGCAACAACAGTATTATACGAACGACATTATTATTGAGGACGAACATGTATAATATACACGGAAGCACTATATATGAATCTGGAACTACAACGATTGCAACAACAGTATTATACGAACGACATTATTATTGAGGACGAAAATGTATAATATACACGGAAGCACTATATATGAATCTGGAACTACAACGATTGCAACAACAGTATTATACGAACGACCATATTATTGAGGACGAACATGTATAATATACACGGAAGCACTATATATGAATCTGGAATTACAACGATTGCAACAACAGTATTATACGAACGACATTATTATTGAGGACGAACATGTATAATATACACGGAAGCACTATATATGAATCTGAAACTACAACGATTGCAACAACAGTATTATACGAACGACATTATTATTGAGGACGAACATGTATAATATACACGGAAGCACTATATATGAATCTGAAACTACAACGATTGCAACAGCAGTATTATACGAACGACATTATTATTGAGGACGAACATGTATAATATACACGGAAGCACTATATATGAATCTGAAACTACAACGATTGCAACAACAGTATTATACGAACGACATTATTATTGAGGACGAACATGTATAATATACACGGAAGCACTATATATGAATCTGGAACTACAACGATTGCAACAACAGTATTATACGAACGACATTATTATTGAGGACGAACATGTATAATATACACGGAAGCACTATATATGAATCTGGAACTACAACGATTGCAACAACAGTATTATACGAACGACATTATTATTGAGGACGAACATGTATAATATACACGGAAGCACTATATATGAATCTGGAACTACAACGATTGCAACAACAGTATTATACGAACGACATTATTATTGAGGACGAACATGTATAATATACACGGAAGCACTATATATGAATCTGAAACTACAACGATTGCAACAACAGTATTATACGAACGACATTATTATTGAGGACGAACATGTATAATATACACGGAAGCACTATATATGAATCTGAAACTACAACGATTGCAACAACAGTATTATACGAACGACATTATTATTGAGGACGAACATGTATAATATACACGGAAGCACTATATATGAATCTAAAACTACAACGATTGCAACAACAGTATTATACGAACGACATTATTATTGAGGACGAACATGTATAATATACACGGAAGCACTATATATGAATCTGGAACTACAACGATTGCAACAACAGTATTATACGAACGACATTATTATTGAGGACGAACATGTATAATATACACGGAAGCACTATATATGAATCTGAAACTACAACGATTGCAACAGCAGTATTATACGAACGACATTATTATTGAGGACGAACATGTATAATATACACGGAAGCACTATATATGAATCTGAAACTACAACGATTGCAACAACAGTATTATACGAACGACATTATTATTGAGGACGAACATGTATAATATACACGGAAGCACTATATATGAATCTGAAACTACAACGATTGCAACAACAGTATTATACGAACGACATTATTATTGAGGACGAACATGTATAATATACACGGAAGCACTATATATGAATCTGAAACTACAACGATTGCAACAACAGTATTATACGAACGACATTATTATTGAGGACGAACATGTATAATATACACGGAAGCACTATATATGAATCTGGAACTACAACGATTGCAACAACAGTATTATACGAACGACATTATTATTGAGGACGAACATGTATAATATACACGGAAGCACTATATATGAATCTGGAACTACAACGATTGCAACAACAGTATTATACGAACGACATTATTATTGAGGACGAACATGTATAATATACACGGAAGCACTATATATGAATCTGGAACTACAACGATTGCAACAACAGTATTATACGAACGACATTATTATTGAGGACGAACATGTATAATATACACGGAAGCACTATATATGAATCTGGAACTACAACGATTGCAACAACAGTATTATACGAACGACATTATTATTGAGGACGAACATGTATAATATACACGGAAGCACTATATATGAATCTGGAACTACAACGATTGCAACAACAGTATTATACGAACGACATTATTATTGAGGACGAACATGTATAATATACACGGAAGCACTATATATGAATCTGGAACTACAACGATTGCAACAACAGTATTATACGAACGACATTATTATTGAGGACGAACATGTATAATATACACGGAAGCACTATATATGAATCTGAACTACAACGATTGCAACAACAGTATTATACGAACGACATTATTATTGAGGACGAACATGTATAATATACACGGAAGCACTATATATGAATCTGGAACTACAACGATTGCAACAACAGTATTATACGAACGACATTATTATTGAGGACGAACATGTATAATATACACGGAAGCACTATATATGAATCTGGAACTACAACGATTGCAACAACAGTATTATACGAACGACATTATTATTGAGGACGAACATGTATAATATACACGGAAGCACTATATATGAATCTGGAACTACAACGATTGCAACAACAGTATTATACGAACGACATTATTATTGAGGACGAACATGTATAATATACACGGAAGCACTATATATGAATCTGGAACTACAACGATTGCAACAACAGTATTATACGAACGACATTATTATTGAGGACGAACATGTATAATATACACGGAAGCACTATATATGAATCTGGAACTACAACGATTGCAACAACAGTATTATACGAACGACATTATTATTGAGGACGAACATGTATAATATACACGGAAGCACTATATATGAATCTGGAACTACAACGATTGCAACAACAGTATTATACGAACGACATTATTATTGAGGACGAACATGTATAATATACACGGAAGCACTATATATGAATCTGGAACTACAACGATTGCAACAACAGTATTATACGAACGACATTATTATTGAGGACGAACATGTATAATATACACGGAAGCACTATATATGAATCTGGAACTACAACGATTGCAACAACAGTATTATACGAACGACATTATTATTGAGGACGAACATGTATAATATACACGGAAGCACTATATATGAATCTGGAACTACAACGATTGCAACAACAGTATTATACGAACGACATTATTATTGAGGACGAACATGTATAATATACACGGAAGCACTATATATGAATCTGGAACTACAACGATTGCAACAACAGTATTATACGAACGACATTATTATTGAGGACGAACATGTATAATATACACGGAAGCACTATATATGAATCTGGAACTACAACGATTGCAACAACAGTATTATACGAACGACATTATTATTGAGGACGAACATGTATAATATACACGGAAGCACTATATATGAATCTGGAACTACAACGATTGCAACAACAGTATTATACGAACGACATTATTATTGAGGACGAACATGTATAATATACACGGAAGCACTATATATGAATCTGGAACTACAACGATTGCAACAACAGTATTATACGAACGACATTATTATTGAGGACGAACATGTATAATATACACGGAAGCACTATATATGAATCTGGAACTACAACGATTGCAACAACAGTATTATACGAACGACATTATTATTGAGGACGAACATGTATAATATACACGGAAGCACTATATATGAATCTGGAACTACAACGATTGCAACAACAGTATTATACGAACGACATTATTATTGAGGACGAACATGTATAATATACACGGAAGCACTATATATGAATCTGAAACTACAACGATTGCAACAACAGTATTATACGAACGACATTATTATTGAGGACGAACATGTATAATATACACGGAAGCACTATATATGAATCTGAAACTACAACGATTGCAACAACAGTATTATACGAACGACATTATTATTGAGGACGAACATGTATAATATACACGGAAGCACTATATATGAATCTGAAACTACAACGATTGCAACAACAGTATTATACGAACGACATTATTATTGAGGACGAACATGTATAATATACACGGAAGCACTATATATGAATCTGAAACTACAACGATTGCAACAACAGTATTATACGAACGACATTATTATTGAGG